>JBBBDQ010030031.1:95000-167500 GCA_037127315.1 Ascarosepion bandense
TATAAAATTCTTTTTCATGATCTGTGTTCTTTCAGGGCGTAGGCGATCATGGACTTCCACTTGGCTCTGTCTCTTGTCGCTATCAATATTTTTCTCTTGGCATCTCTTCTACGCCCCGCTCTGTCAACCATTTGCTCAGGCCTAACAAGTACGTCTCACACTGATTTTCTTCTATCACTCCTTCCATTTATCCGACCTGTGAGTATTAAGTTCTCTAGGCCTTCCTTCCTCGTTACGTGTCCCAGGAACCTCATTTGTCTCATCCTGATGTTTAGTATCAGTTTTCTTCTCGTTTGCATCTTTTCCAACACCTCTTCGTAGCACACATGCTCTGTCCATGGTATCCTCAGTATCCTTCTGTAAAACCACATTTCTGCTGACTCCTCTCCTTCATTCACTTTCATACAGAACAGATATCACATAGCAATTCAGCACTCTATTGTTTGTTTCTTATGAGGTTTTCCTGTGTTTCAGCACTCGGGCTAGCTTTTGAAATGCGTTTTTGGCCATGCCGATGCGTCTTTGGATCTCCATGTCTCACTTTCCATCCTCTAGCATAACACTTCACGGTTATTTAATTTTTTTTACTTATTTTATTTTAGATTCTACAACTTGAGATCGGGGTACCACACGTTGGCGTGATCGGACGCGAGTCAAACGCCAACCACACACATTTGTTTTGTGTGAGCAGACAGACAGAAGGAAAAAAGCAAAGGTTGTTACACGAAATAGAGCGATTGCAGATGTTGTTCTTCTGTTTTTGCTGATGCCCATACATTCAGTTTTCTTGAGGTTTATGCTCAGTACTTTCTTTTGCTAAATTCTGTAGAAGATCTTGCATTCTCCTTTCCTTGTTTGCTATCAGCACCGTGTCATCCGCGTATCGGATATTGTTGAGATGGGGGCCACTAATGTCGAATCCTGGCAAGGCTTTTATATTATTGATTAATATTGGTGCATGGTGCCAAACTTGCAGGTTTTTCAGTAGTTTACTGATACAATGGCATATTTGGAGAGCAGGTTTTTTATCATAAAGTGCTCGATATCAACATTAACCGTCCATAGAATTAATGTGTCGAGGTTTTTCATTTAACTGTGTAGTGTCGTTTTCGTCATGGCGACTTCGAAGTGAAAACTCTCTCCACATTAATACTGTATCTATCTTTTTCTCTTTCTTACAACACACACACACACACACACACACACACACACACACACACATATATATATATATATATATATATATATATATATATATATATGAATAGAATAATTAAAGAACATAGGAAACAAAGTGTCTTTAAGCTAACATATTTCACTCCAACAAGCTTCTTCAGAGCTTTTTAAAGACGAATTATTTAAAAATCTTTTTGGATATTGTATACTGATTGAGGTATGATTTCATTGGTCACATACTTGTCACAATCAAAAAAGAGAACCGGAAAATAAGAGAGCGAGAGAGTAAGGGGAAAAGGCAAAAATGGAGAAAGATAGATAGTGAGAGAGAGAGATATATATAAGCGGAGAGGAATAGTAAGAAAGATGTAGCATAGAAAATGACGTAGAAAGAGAGAAGGAATAGCAGAGAGATAGTGAAAGATAGAAAGAGAAGAATACGAAGGAACGGAAGAGAAATGAACGATAGGAGAGAAGCAGATTCACAAAGAGAATGAGAATGGGAGAAGTAGAGAGTTGGAAAAGAAAGAGATAGAAAAGAAGAAGGAGAGGGACGGAGAAGAAAAGAAACAAGAAGAAAGAGTTAAATAGCTGGAACGGATGGAGGCGCATAAGAGAGTGAAGTTGGGGAATGAGGGATAAAGGTAAGAAATAGATAATTTAAAGTGTATATATATATATATATATATATATATATATATATATATATATATATGATTTGACTATATGGATCGGGACCCGACATGAGGAATAGAATAAGTAAAGAAAAAGTAGAAAAAATCTCTTTAATCTAACATGTTTCATTTTAACAAGCTTCATCATAGATTTATTAAAGATGAATGATATAAAAATACAAGAGACAGTATGTTGATAGAGGTATAGTTTCTTTGGTCAGATACGTGTCAAGTGTGATAAGCGATGTATGAATATTAAATGTAGAAGAAAAATCTTGTGTCTGTTTAAGTGTTTATGCCAACGTGTAAAAAAATATTAGATGTTCATTATGAATGTAAAATAATGTGTATTAAGCGTATCCAAACCATAAACAAAATTAAGGTAATTTTCTAATGGCAGCTTAGATGTGGCACAAGGCCAAAAGTATGGGGCACACAATGAGGATCGAACTCACTACGCAATTATAATGGTTCTAGCGAGAAATGGTTGCTAACCATTACACCAGTTCTAGAAGCCCATAGACTGAATTAAGTGTTTGTATAATATTAGTATGTGTGAAAGACAGTGACGAAATCCATTTCCGTTCAACATTCGTCTTTAATGTTGATGAATCTTGTGAAACATGTTAGATTAAAGACACTTTTTCATACTTGTTCTTTCTTTACATATTCTATTCATTCATATATATATATATATAGATAGATAGATATATAGATAGATAGATATAACAAGGGCATTTTTTGCTCTACTTTCGTACTTTCGTATAAAGCACTTTATTGTTAAGGTTTCGTCTTGATTTTTTTTCTTTCAAACAAGCACTTGACGCATTGTTCTTGTGCTTAGTTTGTTTCTTTTTTTTTGTTCCCCTTTATTTAACCTAGTCTTCGTTGGGTTATTGACGATTTAAGTTACTGATAGGTTAGCATTGGTTTTTCGGATATTAGTCTATAATAATTAGTGCTGTTTTATTGTAATTAAGTATATATATATATAAGCACTCTGGAAGAATGGTAGACTTTGAAAAACAGTAGCTACTCTGGCATCTACGCATCGCTCATTCAGTAATAAATTAGAGAACTCTAGCCACTGGCGTATGATACATCACACGCTAAAAGTCTGCCTCCTTCTGACGAGCGCCCATAGCTCAAAGGTTGAATCGCCGACTGACGCCAATTCGGTCGGGTTTAACCGTACTGATGAGCTGTGATAAAATATGTCTGCGGATGACTATATATATATATATATATATATATATATATATATTGACATGCATTCTTAAGAAAGCAAGTAGGTGTTTTTCATTGACTTCCTTACAGTTTGCTATTCGGTTTTTTTCGCTTTTACTCGTTGTAAGAAAACTTACTTTGATTACTATATAAACCATGACTTGAGAAGAATAGACATATTCATGCTTTTCTCAAAGGCATTAGTTCTACAGTGAATCAACTGTTAGATTTAATTGTCAGTCAGTTAAGTGCCATACGTGATACACGCTTGGGCCCTCATGTCTCGAAAGAGACATGACTGACTGGGCAGAAGATAATATAGCAGTAGGTTGTCATTGGTTTCTGAGGTAGACTGGTTGCCACCAAAGGCTATAGAACCCAATCTGTCCTGTTATTTGATCCATAGCTGGAGGGAAGAGACGGATTAATACTTTTACCAAGGGTATTTGCGCGTATATGATTGCAATGAATTCAACTGGAATTCGAACTCGGCTCTCCGATTTCTCGTTCCGAGTCGATATCCACTGGACCACAACGCACACCCGCACCCCAGTTTGACAAATTGAATTTCAATGCAGATGCAGAAAAAGTGGCGTATAATCTCCGTTTGAATATCCTTATTTGATGTTCGATAAGAACAGTAAAAAGATGAAAGGAAAGGCATGACAACCCGATTTGATAGCGAAAGCTTCAGTAGAAGCGGCAGCAGCAAGAAAGAAACAATGGCAAGCGACGGGGATAATGTGAAGGAGGCAGCACCTGCAACAAGCGATACATTTCCCAGCTCCAAATTCAAAATAACTAAAACATACTAAAATGGAGAACAAGTCGAGCTATAAACAGGAATCTGTATATTAAATAAAGTGTTCAGTCCTTAATTATCCAATGGTTTACGGGATCTGTAGAAATGAAGAAGGCCGGAACATTGTGATATTAACAAAGGTGAAGGAATTTGATTGACTCTAAATAATATGAATAATAATAGAAATACCAAGTTTTTCAAGAACAGAAATAAAAGACATGGTAAAATAAATAAGTAACTAAGAAAAAAAAGAACAGAAAGAGAGAAAACCGGAGAGTGTAAAAGAAAGAAAGTTTGTGTCGAGAATGAAATATATCATCTCTCTCACAATAAAATCCGTAGTGTATCTCTCTCTCTCTCTCTCTCTCTCTCTCTCTCTATATATATATATATATATATATATATATATATACTTAAGGAGTAGCGACTCCGACTGACACCAAATCGGTCGAATTTCGGTCCCGGCCAGAAGCAAGTGGATGCATCTAGCCACACTGATGAGCTGTGATACAGCGAAAGAGGCTAGTTTGTGGATGACTAATATATTATGCTCTCATTATAATTGAGCTCTCTGGAGAAGAAAATTTTAAAAACAGTCTTCACTTCTGCTATATGCGTAACTCTTCAGAAATGAATTGTGTTCTCTCGGTGACTGGCGTGTGTATACACTGCTTATATACAACACGTTAAAATTTCCTTTCCCTGATTTCATGCGTCGATGGCTTAGGGAGTAGCAGCTAAGACTGACACCAAATCGGTCGAGTTTCGATCCAGGCCAGAAGCAAGTGAATGCGTCTAGTCACACTGATAAGCTGTGATACAGCGAAACAGGTTTGTATGTGGATGAATAATATATATATATATATATATATATATATATATATATATTCTTCCTCTCGTGATTTGATTTGTATTATTTTTTCTTCTGTCTTAATGTAGCATAATCAATACTAGGTACATCTATACGTATGTTACCATAATTTTAGATGTTGATATAAATATTTTGCCGTCATGTTTGATGACATGAGTCCACTCGGAATGAAGTATTGAGTCATTCATTTTTTACAGCTTATTAAATTTTTGTGTGTTATTAAAACGAGAAAATATTTTTAGATAGTCAGAATATTTTTAAGATAATTTTGTTTTAGAGATATAAGTTAATTAATTAACACATAGTTGGAGAAAGAAGAGGTGGATTCAAAACTTACTTTATATTATTTGAACGTAAGTCAATATAACGCATGCAGCTAAACTTGGAAGTCTACATTCCGATTTAAACTCTGAGCTATTATCCATTACTTCACTCGGGCACCTCGTCGTGGCGTAAGGTTAGCAGGCATGTCTCGCTTAAGCGATTACGCCTGAGTAGTGGGTTCGATCCTCAATAGGTACCTAATTATTTCCGCCTTGAGCCACATCTATGCTAATCTTACAAACCGATCAAAATTACGCCACATCCTAGCTTACAGCATCTGGTATTTGGTTGCCCATCTTGTTACTGACTATGTTTGATGCTGCTCTGATCGTACGAGAATCGGTGTTTCAACATGTGGCGTAAGCCTTCTATTCAGTGTAGTCTATCTCCCATATGAGTGGCATCCAAGTTTAAGGACTCCCTACTAGCTTCAATTTTAGCTACAAGAGAATGAAAGGTAGTTTACGCTTTTCACAATGGCATTAAGGGAAACGTAAACGAAAGAGAATAGACATGAATTCGAACACTACTCATCACGTCCATTTTCCAGGCTGATATCAGTTACGCAATCTACACATGCCTAATTTAACATCAATATTTTTTATTACAAAATCAAGCTCTCTCTCCCTCTCTCTCTCTCTCTCTCTCTCTATCTCTCTCTCAATAGATATATATATAGGTATATATATATTGAGAGAGAAAAAATATATATATATGCTAGCAGTATAGCCCGGCGTTGCTTGGGTATAATGAAAGCTTTAAAACTAATCCATGGTTCTGGAGCTCAGACTCTTTGGACGTTGTCACAAAAGACTAAAAAGTTTCAGTTAAAGCGAAACCGTAGACTGAAAGAAAAATGAATGGATGTAAGTCAAATTTTGAATTCCTGGTATCGATTTATACATATATATATTATCGATTTTCTGCGATATTTTAAGAACTGCAACCGTGAAACTTCTGAATATTGTTTCTTATGTCTATGTCTATGAATGTATCAAATTTGATTAAAATCGGACCACTCCTTCTATAGCCAGATTTTTTCGATAATCGTTTTTCGATATTTATCGGGGGTACCTCGACACAAAACCTAGCTAAGAACACTCGCAGACGCTTATAGTACAACTGTGTAATTTTTCAAGAAAATCGGTTCAGCCGTTTCAGAGTCTATAGGTAACGGATGCACACACACACAGACAATGTTCCATCATATATAAATAAGTTTATATATATATATAAGTTTATATATATATATATATATATATATATATATATAGAGAGAGAGAGAGAGAGAGAGAGAGTGAGAGATTGGTTTCATTAAAAAGACGTCTTCGCCCTCTGTTCCGTATCTATCTGTTCGTTAGTTTCCAGTCTTGTTTATGTCGTTGAAACAAATCGCTGTTGCAAAATACAAGGGTTATGTCCCTTTATAATGTACTTTTTATCGTGATTTTAAAAGAAAATTTATAGCCTTATAAGCTTCTCTATTATTGTTATTTTCTTTATACATCTCTTCTTTTTTTATTTAATACTATTGATTATCATTACTCGTACGTCTAATAGGTGGTTCTTTTAACGGACTGGAGCTGTCGTAGAAGTTTAAGGTCATAAATGCTTCTTTGATGCCGTAAATGTTTAAAATTTTGATTTACGGCCAAATGAAGTGAACTTCACGTCACATGATCGTCTTACAAAGACCGCTATGATTTAATGCTTTCGATTTTATTTGTGGACTTTTATTAAATTCAATCTCGGCCAGATTTTAACCCATAACAACCCACAACGACATCCGCTACTGCCTAGACGTTGAAGTTTCACAAAATTCATTGAATACCGATGCATTCAGCAGATTTATAGTAACCGTAGTTTCCGAAGGCGAATTGGCATGGCAAATGACGCGTTCCAGAAGATGAGCAAAATACTAACACACAGGAAAATCTCAATAGAAACGAAGAAAAGAGTCCTAGACTGCAACGTGATGTCAGTTTTTCAATACGGCAGTGAATGCTGGACAATATCATCGAAAATGAGGACAAAACTGGAAGCGGCCGAAATGTGGTTCTACAGAAGGATGCTACGGATATCGTGGACTGAGCATACAAGCAACGACGAGGTGTTAGAAAGAATGGCAACAAAAAGGAAATTGATGCTGAGCATCAGGAAGAGACAACTGAAGTTCCTGGGACATGCAATGAGGAAGGAAAGCCTGGAGAACCTGATACTGACTGGTCAGATAGAAGGAAGGGGAGACAGAGGAAGACAGCGGATAACATATTTGCAGGGCCTGATCAGGTGGATGATGGAACGGGGGTTGCCAGGAGCAACAGGAGCAAACATACTAAGAGCCACAAGGGATATGGAGACGTGGAGAACCATGATCGCCTACGTCCTGAAGGGACAGGGCACATAGAAGAAGAAGTTACAAAAGATAGACACTTCTTTGTCTTCATTTGCTGTCATTCTTTCACATTCATTAACATACAGACGATATATCGACCACGTAAATTAGACGGAAGCGGTACGGATTGAGGAATATGAGAGCAACGTTCGAATTCTAGTCGAATTCATTTTATTCACGTACGTGCTAATACCCTTGAGAATGATATGAATCCATCTCTTCTCCCCCAGATATGGGTAAATAACAGATTAGACTGGGTTCTGTAGCCCTGATTAGCAGTAAGGATTGACAACCTACTGCGAAAAAATTTTAGCATCCGTTTGCTGAACCTCTAAGAAGCCCCATGATACTTCTAGGGAAGAAACCGGCTAAACCTGCCCATGGTGCATGCCTCTATAAGTACAAGTGATCTGATATCTTTATCCAACGTAAAAAAATAAAAATTATATCTCACAGTCTAATAACCTGAAACGGCATCATCATAAGCGTCATCATCTATTTGCGATGCTGTGGTCACCACTCCTCTCTGTTGTAATTGTGGTAACATTAAAGGCAAAATAGTGCAATGAATTACCGGCTCATTTTGCACCGAGGATATTGAGGTAACCTCATCCCTCCTCTCAGACGTTCCTCTTTCCAATAGTAAAGTCGTTGACCTCTGAGGCGCAGCTCCTACGACCAGATAGTAGGGCCACTAACAGATAGCCGCTTGACACAAGTGGTTTGTGGAGAGGTCTTTCCTTTCATCGAGCGAGGCGGAAAACCTTCCCACAGTTTAGCCTGGAGTTCAATGTCACTGACCGGGGTGTGGCAGACGCAGTTCTCATCTTACTCCTTGGAGTCATGTGTGAGAATTGGAGGAAAACTGTGGATCAGTTCAGTAAAGTAAGGTCGATCGCTTCTGTTATGGTGCTCTCTTACGAGGAATGAACTCTTCCTCTTGTTATGTATAGTTACCTGCGTGACTTCCGAGAAGAGCAGTTAACAAAGGCAGTAAGACAAGTTAACAGCAGTTGACGACAGCTACTAGTCAGGCAATAAGCAGCCTAATAATACCGTCGGATTTATTTATTTCTACATTACTTATCATTAACACTTTCTTTTAATATCTTGTTTCTTGTTATAGTAATATACTGTTTTGTTCCATGTCTTACTCCCAGTCACTACAAAATTGAGTCGAAGTTTCGCCATAACTCCACAACAAATTGGCGACGAAGATTCACAACAGCTTCACTGCAAATGTTCTACCACAAACAATACAACGCATATACCGCTTTGAGTGCAACAGCTATTCCCAAAAGCAATAGCATTTTTTTAGTGTGATGCAGCAAATTTGAATTCTTCACTTTAATACTGCTGTTATTGTGCAAGATTCCCTTGTGTACAGAAAAATGGAGAAAGCCAACATATGCAACTGTCTGATCTTTGACTCAAATCTACGTTTTTGTTTTATAAGATTGTTGTTAGTTGTGGCACCACTTCATTTGTTTGTGTTGTTATTGAAATTATTTATATTCCTGATGTGGACCACGAAATGCTAACTCGAAACACGGCGGTAAGGTTTACAATTACAATTATTAAATCAAAAATAAATACAAGAGAAATGAGTAAGTATAAGCTTAGCTTACTAGTGACTGACAGACAGACAGACTGTGCTGAGCTGAACTGATTCCACGAGAGTGACTAACTCTCAGTTAATATACTGGTAGGAAGAGTCCATAGTTAAGTGGGTAACGCCTCACAACAATTACGCAATGCTCTTCCCTAATAATCGAGTAAAGATACTTAAATGTTCATATGCATCACCTATGTAGACTATTAATTTTAACATGTTGCGTGTTTGTTTTTTAGCTGTGTGCGTGTTCACATATGATAAGAAATTAAGGAAACTTTGGAATGGATGACGGACCGTTTATTGCCTTTTTTATATAAACTGTCGGGTAACAAAGTTGTGAATCTCACTTAGATATGTTATCTTTTTAGTCCCGGAGTTATGATATCTATCTATCTAAATCTAAACTTATTTATAAATGGAAGTTTGTCTCTGTGTGTGTGTGTGTGTCTCTATGTGTGTCCGTTACCTATAGACGCCGAACCGATTTTCTTGAAAATTTACACAGTTGTACTATAAGCGTCTGCGAGTGTTCTTAGCTCGGTTTTGTGTCGAGGTACCCCCGATAAATATTGAAAATCCATAATGGAAAACATTGGGTTATAAAAGGAGTGGTCAGATTTTAATCAAATTTGATACACTCATAGACAACGACATAAGAAACGATATTCAGAAGTTTCACGGTTGCAGTTCTTAAAATATCGCAGAAAATCGATAATATATATATATATATATATATATATATATATATATATATATATATAAAGGCAAGATGTTTTTGTGTGTATGTTTATCTGCCTCTATGTCTGTAATATTTTTCAGCCTTTTATTTTAGATTTTTGCTTTCGGTTTGGCTCTGAGTAGGTGTAATTGTAGTCCTTAGTGTCAGCCATGATACCATTAACTCAGAGGACTTAAATTCAAAATTCAGTTTACGACGAAAGAAACTTATTTGGTATCGATACCAGGAAATCAAAATTTGACTTACATCCATTCATTTTGCTCTCAGTCTACGGTTTCACTTTAATTAGAAACAACTATTTTTTTTTAATCATATCACCCCAAGCAAGGAGGTAACGCCACTGATGTGCAGGGGCTACGTAAAAGTGAAAAAATTGGAAAAGAGAAAGCCGGAAACCACATTCTAAACAAGAAACAAGGGATAAGCCTCTTCACCTGTTCAATAGACGTGGGTGGAGTGTGAACCGGGCGATAGATTGGTCTATCTACTCCAATTGAAAAAAATAAATGAATAAATAAAAGAGTGAAAAGATTGGAAAAGAGAAAACCGGAAACCACATCCTAAACAGGGAACAAGGGTGATCCTCTTCACCTGTTCAATAGACGTGGGTGGAGTGTGAACCGGGCGATAGATTAGTCTATACTTTTTAGTCTTTCGTGCCAACGTTCAAAGAGTCTGAGCTCCAGGACCATGGATTAGTTTTAAAGCTTTCATTACACACAAGCAACGCCGGGCTATACTGCTAGTTTAAGTATAAGCGTCGTACAAATAGACGAGCTCAAGTCAGATTGCACAGAGTTGAAATATTCAAAGATTTTTTTTTACTTACTTTAGGTTGGAATGTTTAAAAAATTTTCTGAAAGGTTTGTTTTCTTTTTCTTCGTTCATAATTTACAGGTCAATGTAAACAAACGTTTCCCAGCGATGACATAATGACTGCATGGTTCTACACCTTGGAAGGTGAAACAGAATCAGGAGGGAATAGTTTTGTCTTGTTATAGACATGCCTACTTTTTATATAATCCTTTTTCTCAGAATGCCCCTTGTAAGTAACGACTGAAATATTATAATAATTAAAAAAGGGAGAGAATAGACTGCATGGAAATTTTGTAAAAAGACGTTTCTTAATTAAATATTTTGTTTCGACTTGTTATAAAATTGTTTTCATTAAACACTGATGACGAAATACATTTTTCATTTTCGTTCTAAACAAGCAGTTTTCCAAGGTTGGAATTTAAGATGGTGATAGGAACACTGTAGATGTTAAACCTTTACTCTATCATTTATAAGTAGGTTTTTTATGATAACTCAGTTTCTAAACAAAAGATGTTGGAAAAGTTATAAATTCTTTTTTCTCTCATGCTAATTAGTTCCTGCTGCAATAAAAACATTATTATATAAAAATTAATAAATAAATAAAATTGCGTTTTAATCCTTTCACCACAAGCAAATCATCAAAATCACTAATGGGTTAATGAGTGCATTTGAATTTTCGAGGGTTAAAGTTGTTTGGAAAGCAAGAATCTTGAAGTGATTTCCACAAGCAATAGAAGAAACTGTTACCAGAGAACTTACGGTTACATCTAAATTCCAACTGTTAAATGGTGAGATCTTGTAGTCACTATTTTAAGATTTTAAATCGTGTTATTTTCTGGCATGTGCCACTTGAATTCATAAATTCTAAAGTACCAAAGAGTAAGTTCATCAGAACAATTATTATGATATAACAATTATTATATTATTGATAAAAAATCTTAAGAAACATACGTTACACTGGTGCGAAATCGAGAGATAAGCAAGGTGGGAAATGTAAAGGTGACTTCTACAAACATATGTGGGGATTATTAAAGCTTGATAATTAAAATTGGCATGATGAATACTTGGCCTGTACAGGAATTAAAAACAAATATGAGTGTACTGCGCAAGTCAGTGAGTCAAGTGCCATACGTGATGCACGATTAGGTGGTCATGACCCGGAAGAGAAATGGACTGGACAGAAGATGTTCCTATAGCAGGTTGCTTTCTACGATTGACTGGCTGTCACCCAATGCTGTAGAACCTAATCTGTCTTGTTATTTATCCATATATGGAGGGAGAAGCGGTGGATTAATACCTTTCCCAAGGATATTTATACGTAAGAGAATACAACGAATTCGAATGGAATTCGCACTCGGCTCTCTGATTTCTCAGTCCGAGCCGATATCCACTGCACCACAAGGCACACCCACTGCGCTAGTTATTCATGTTAATAATCTATGAACACCTTACCAGATTCAGCCAGATAATGGATTTCTAGGTAGAGTTTTATACGAATTCAAAGCTGTGATTATTGGCATGAAGATCTGAAATCATTTTACGTTGAAGAAAATCAATTTAGAGTGAAAAAAGTTATTGATGCCCATACTTAAAAAAACGCAAAAAAAAAAACAAAACAACAGCAAACAAACAAAAAAAAAAAACAGAAACAAACAATAAACAGTGATTCATTCGTTGACCAATGAAATATTGATTTTTGAAAGTGGGAATTACTGTCGTATCCGTGTGGGTGGATCAATAAATGTGAAGGCGAGAACCAGAATTATTTGAATTTTGCTATTAGCCTGTTGATATCTATCTATCTATCTATCTATCTATCTATCTATCTATCTATCTATCTATCTATCTATCTATCTATCTATCTCAGTTTCCGACGATTTCTATCTATCTATCTATCTATCTATCTATCTATCTATCTATCTATCTATGTTCAAATTTCTCTATATCAATATGTTCATATCTATCTCAATCTATTCATGATCTATCTATCTATCTATCTATCTATCTATCTATCTATCTTCTCTCTCTCTCTCTCTCTCTCTCTATATATATATATATATATATATATATATATATATATATATGCATATTTTTGTTTGTTTATCTCAGTCTGTTCATATCTATCACAATCTGTCCATATCTATCGCAGTCCATTCATATGTATGTATGTATGTATGTATGTATGTATACATCCATCTATCGATCTAAAAAGGCAAATAAATTCAATGAATTTCAAAACGATTTTTATGAATATATGAAACTGTCTTGAACCGGCTAACGAAATTCCCGTAAAATCTGTTGTTTTTTTTTTCGCTCAAAGCCTTACCTCTGACCAACTAACTGTCAGTTTTACGAATAAGCGTTGTGACATCTAAATAAAATATTGTTGCGCTGTTTCCACCTGCAGCAGATTGCTATCTCTCGTGACCAATTTCTTTTTTATTAGAATTACGGTTATTGTGCGTTTTTCCGGTCGATAAATCATCTCAGAATAACATTTTACTGGGGGATATGTTTTTTTTTATTATCGAGAAACCATCTTCAAAAAGTTTGCCAGCCAAGGTTAACGAGCTTCTCTGCCAATTAGTTGTGGACTTCTGGTTACATAATAGCACAACTATCGACAAATTCCGAACTCGGAAATGTATCATCTAACGAATTTCTCACGAGAAGCTTGCGTCAACACGTGATATGTCTCTTTTTTGACACTTTTCAAGAATATCGGACATTGGGATCAAGTAGTCACGCCCTTGACTAATTGACCCTGGTGAAATTCATGCTACGAGACAATTTTGTGCTAACTGATCGTATCCATGTTTTTTCGGTTTTGTATGGTTATTTCGAATTGTGTGATAAGTTTCACGAAGTGGGCGGAGTTTTGAACATATGATGTTGACTTTCCTATCAGTGGGTCAATTATATTTGCAAGGAAGAGACTCAGTGGATTACGCACCGAGCCTAGGCTGCTAACAATCGGCTTGAGCGATATACCGTCGCGGAACTTATCAAAGATGCTCACATCTAATGCAACAAGACGGTGAGCCTGGATGAGGTAAGTCTGTTCCCCGAGGTACCCACGGTGGAGGCACTATCAGTATTCAGGGACAGACTGGCCTCGGAATCATTCCTAGGAGAATGTAACAGTGTTCCACTGGACAACCTGATGAAGATGCTGACTTTCTGCACCCAAACAACAAACTTCGGATTTGGATCAGATATATATCAGCAGGATGAAGGCTTAGCAATGAAGTCGCTATTATTACCATCACTGGCTAACATATATATGGAATACTTTGAGGAGATGGCATTAGAATCCACATTACTAAAGCCAGCTCTATATCTGAGATACGTTGATGACACCTTCATATCCTGGCCACACCAGGATGATGTCCAGACGCTTCTCAACCACGTGAACTCAATAAGACCATCAATACAGTTCACTATAGAAAAAGAGTGTGACAGCAAAATGGCATTCCTACTTGTGCTAATAACTCAAACAGAGATGGGGTTCAAGACAGCCGTATACCGCAAGCCAACAATCATCGGACAATACCTCAACTTCAACTCCAACCATCCATAAAATGTAAAGAAAGGGATCGTTCGCTACCTGCAATATCGAGCAAAAGTCAAAAGCGGCGATCCAGAGTCATATGAACAGGAAATTGTCAGTATAAGCAGTACCCTACAAGGAAACAATTATCCAGGGTACATGACAACAGCTCCAACACAGAAGGTAGGGTGTATGAAGATAACAACACTCAGAAAACAGCCTCAGTCTGTCTACCCTATGTGAAGGGGTTATCGGAGAAAATAAAAGGGATCTCTGGTCCATATAACTTCAGGACGATGTTCAGAAGTAGTTCTACACTTCACAGGTACCTCACCCGAGTAAGAGCCCCAACAGAGGAAAACATGACTAAGGACTGTGTGTACGCCATTCCATGTAGTTGCGGAAATAAATATAAAAGTGGAGAGAAGCCGCCCCTTTAAGGTAAGGCTACAAGGACATCACAAGGCCGTAACATGAGGGGAGGTAGAAAATCAGGCGTAGCTGACCACATATGGAGGGAGAAAGAGGATCACCTCCCCCTATGAGATGAAGTTGAAATAATATATAAAGAACGCCACTAGAAACTACGTAAACTTAAGGAATCAGCACAAAAGGCTTCAAAAATCTCCTAAGATGAACACAATATCGGAACCTGTAATTCGGAGTGTCAGAGAAAATCATAGGGGCAAAAATTGCAATATGAGCTCTGTTAAAAAAACTAGAGAAAACCATTAACATCTGAAATTCTAGATATGAGCTTTGGTAAAATACTAGAGAAAACCATTAACATGAGAAATACTAGAGAAAACCATTAACATAAAAAAGGGCAGTATAAGTGTTATATAGCAATATACAACAAACACGCATATATATAAAAATATAACGTTATATTTTTATTGATGACGATGGACCGTGTAGCCTAGGGAACAGAGAGTGAGAGCGCGCTTCCAAGGGTTGACGGATGCGTACTCCACAATAGCAGCATGCTATTGGGGGCAGCTGTGAACTGCCTTCCTTCGTGTTCTGTGGTTCTGCTGCTACTTCTGCTCTCACTTCTTCTGACTGGCGAATCCGTGTTTTCGCGGTCTTTATATATATTCCAAAACCGGGACTTGTTTCTTCCGGCTTTGCCTTGATCACGCGACGCCCACGCGACGCCTACGTAATTCTCAGAGTCACCTGTCTGTTTGCCTCTGAGTTATTTCCGCATCTGCCGGAAATAGGGTCAAAGTGACATCCGTTACTTTTCACCGACCGGAAACAACACGGCTTGTATCAGCCTTTCTTGGGTGGGCCAGACCGTTATATTACATTCCTCGCCCACCCATTTTCCAAAATGTTCACCTAAGAACATTTTAAACGCAACATCCTCACTCTCCTCCCCATGCCACACAAGCCCGACAATTATATAAAACATGTGTCGAAACAAACAAAACAACAAAAACAAAAAAAATATAGGGGAGCCTACATCGGCAACCCTTACAGTTCGTGTCCATCTTGAAAATTGTTCTACCAGCTCGATGTTTCATTGTTCTTTTTTTTTTTTTTTTTTTTAATATCCATTTTCACAGAATTGGGCAAAGTTCTTAAAAATGTTCATTTTCTTTCTCGACTCTGTCCATAAGCGTAGACTCTTCGATGCATAATCCACATGATTATAGGCGGTAATTGCGCCCCAGTTTCTAAACTAACATCGAGTAAATGACCTTTGACCAACACCATGCGTGCTTCTGCTCGAGTTTATTGTTACACATGTAACCTCATTTAATTTAATTTAATTTCAAACATACTATGTTTGAACACAGAAAAAAATGGTCATTATTTGCCGTAAATATCATTCATAGTCTGACCGAGAAATGTTCAATAGAAAATGAAGAAAATTACCCTGATTCCAACGTTAATCCGCATGCAATTTACTTGTGGAGGATATTAATTTAGTCTAAAAAAATGGACCCGTGACTCGTAGTTCCTTAGTTTGTACAATGCTTTCCATTCCCTGAACTACTTCCTCTGGATTCGAAACCAAGCATATCTGATTTGTTGACATCTCTCTGTTTAACGCAGAGACATTTTTGAGTGTCGAACCCCCGTTGACCCCGGAGTACTATTCACAACGGATAACCCAATTTCCTTTTCCGAAGCACTGTTGCTTCTTTTACACTTAAAAATCCGCTTCCTGGCTATTATTCCCAGGATTATTATTAAGCCGACCACGCCAGCAATGACTCCTATCGTCAACTTCTTCGGGAGTTGTTCATATCCTTCACTAAATCTTTCCATATCTACCTGTTCCAAGGTATTTACTAGTTTTCAGAAATTAATATATCTTCAAAAGATATTTCCCAAGTCACATAAATGAAAATTCACAGAGGATGTTGAATTGATGGGAACCTGCACAAAAGCATAAAAGTGAAGTACTTTTACGTAAATAAAAATAAGTTTTAGATTTTAATTTAATTTTCCCAAATCTCCCCAAATAATCCGATTCCACCATATTGATAACAAAATATCTTTTCAATATCTGACTCATATCGCGAAACACTGAGACGCGGGTGAATGTTTTAAGAATATATATAATCGGTGTATTCGCAAAGAAATAACCAAACAATGCAGTTGTTTTCAAGCAACGATGTTGAGATATATTTATAATTGGCGATTTTATTGGCCGTTGTTAACTGCATAATTAAAATTACACTTTAAAACTCTCGATAACATTTAAGTCATTTCTATGCTGTAGAAATGTCACGCAAAACACAAACATTTTTAAATTTTGACAATATCTGTGTAAAGATTACAAATTGACGTTTACGAACAAATTCTGTTGACGAGATCAAAATTAAAGAACCCTTTCGTTTCTCTGATTTTCCTATTGTGGTAGCATTCAGCTACATTTATAATTTGTTAATGTTTACCAATTTTGATTTAGTTCATGCAATACAAGGCCAAATAGAGAAAATGAAGAGGGTCATTTTACGCTAATACTCCAATTGGGGAAAATTTGTGTACGTAGAACATCGATTGTTTTTTTTTTAATTCAGCTCGAGTACTGGTCAGAAAAACTCAACTATTTCAACCATACAACTGACCTTCATAATCACATTGAGAATAGTTGTTCGTCAATATTTCTATCGGGTTGTCTGGAAAGTTCATGCCGCTTTTTAAGTAAAATTAAGACACAAACCAAAATTATTTCATTAAATATTTATTCTACGAAATATTAACTATTTTCTTGCACAACCCAAAGAAAACATTGTTATCAACAAGTTAATCCAATTATCCACTTAAACTCACTTCACATATATGGTAAAATATTAACAACAAAAATAAATCATTAACTCAGATGTTTTGTACTTACAGATAGGTAAATATCTCAACTTCTATCCTCCCGTCAACTTTAACACCCTCGTCAACTTTAACACTCTCGTCACTTTAACACTCCTCCCGCCAACCCCTAAACCTATGCGCACTCCCTACATGTAGTCTCTTTTTAACCACCTCCGTTCTACCCATCTTAATGTGTTTGACGCCAACAATCCACATTTCTCAATGGCAAAAGTATGTTGTTCCATTTTTTTTCTCTAACGAGACCTACTATAAACACGAGCAGAGAACACACACACTATTAAATCAATGAGTCACTTACCTTGGCTGAATGTCTACAGTCGTGCAGCTATATATTTTTGTCTTCTTTTTTTTCTTTTTCTTCCTTCCTCGCTGTCGTCCGGTTGTTTACTATTTTCGTCTTCTATCCGGTAGTTCTAAGTCCGTTGAATTTTCAATCGTTGCCGTGGTAACCCTCGTATCAATCTGTTTTGTTGTTTCAAAACAGCAAGTCACTAGCACCAAATGACCGTGTGTTATATAGCAATATACAACAAACACGCATATATATAAAAATATAACGTTATATTTTTATTGATGACGATGGACCGTGTAGCCTAGGGAACAGAGAGTGAGAGCGCGCTTCCAAGGGTTGACGGATGCGTACTCCACAATAGCAGCATGCTATTGGGGGCAGCTGTGAACTGCCTTCCTTCGTGTTCTGTGGTTCTGCTGCTACTTCTGCTCTCACTTCTTCTGACTGGCGAATCCGTGTTTTCGCGGTCTTTATATATATTCCAAAACCGGGACTTGTTTCTTCCGGCTTTGCCTTGATCACGCGACGCCCACGCGACGCCTACGTAATTCTCAGAGTCACCTGTCTGTTTGCCTCTGAGTTATTTCCGCATCTGCCGGAAATAGGGTCAAAGTGACATCCGTTACTTTTCACCGACCGGAAACAACACGGCTTGTATCAGCCTTTCTTGGGTGGGCCAGACCGTTATATTACATAAGCTCTGGTAACAAAAAAGGGTTAATGGACATTAGGTCTATAAGTCCCCAAAATTCGGTTGTTCTTGTCCTTAAGGACACATGGTCACATGGACGTTGGTTAGTTCCTGACTAGACTCTTAGAGATGTGAGTTCAATACCAAACTACATCAGTGGTGAACAAGTAGCTTGCAAGGTTAGAGGGAGATAACCCATGACTTCCAACCGAGGCTTCGCAATGAATAAGAATGATATACCATAGTGATTGTAATAAATGGTTCGATTCAAAATTCCTAGCCCTAAAGAAGGCCGTAGCGTACAACGGCCGAAACGTCCTACAAATGGCGATAAATATGAGGACAATAGTCCGAATAAATAAATACTCTAAATACTACTTCATCTCATAAATATAGACAAATACACTAAGAAACTATTTCCCAGAATGATGTTTTCCCGATCACTACATTCTTAACCTGTTCAATTCTAGAGTTAACAGCTCCCTTCCCTATATTTCCGCATAAAATATGCCTCTTATTCGGGAGCTTCATAACTCGAGTGGCTCCCAGGTCTTGTACATAGTAAACATTACTAACAACAAATCTATCTTTACACTTTCATTGCATATCTAGCTTTATTATCTTCATTACATATATATTTTTATAAAATAAAGAAAATAAAGCAAGATATACAATGAAAGTGCATAGATAGATTTGTTGATATTAATGTTTACCATAAGATTAATGCCGACTTCTCGAAGTTTCGTGAGAACATGACTATGATGTTCTTACTCCTCAGGGATTTTTTTTTCACTCTGCACAAAAACTTGAGGACATCATAATACTACCTTCACTAAACTTCGCAGTCAGCATTACACTTGTCAGTTGTGACAAACATCTCCACAATTGACCCTATTAATGTTAGATCTCGATACCGAGAACTTAATGACAAAAAGCCTGCTTGCCAAAATTTATTTTTATCAGTAAACCACTGAAAAAACAAATCTTGGCATACATATATTAATATTTGCATTTGTCTAACCGTCTATTTCTTTCTTTCTTTCTTTCTTTCTATCTAACTATCTATCTAACTATCTATCTATCTATCTATCTATCTATCTCTTTTCTTTATGTATTCGTGTTTTGTTTGTATGTATATAGGTATGTATGTATGTATGTATGTATGTATGTATGTATGTATGTATCTATCTATCTATCTATCTATCTATCTATCTATCTTATTTACCGACTGTTTCTATATTCATTTTTTATCTATCTATCTATCTATCTATCTATCTATCTATCTATCTATCTATCTATCTATCTCTTTTCTTTATGTATTCGTGTTTTGTTTGTTTGTATGTATGTATGTATGTATGTATGTATGTATCTATCTATCTATCTATCTATCTATCTATCTATCTATCTATCTATCGATCGATCTATCTATCTATCTAAATTTGTCTTTCGATCTGCTTTTATAAATTTTTGTGGCAATGTATTTTTGTTTCTGTGTTACACTTTAATTAGATTCTTGCAGATCAGCAAACTCTTCTCGATGTAATCCTCAAGCTCGTGTACAGATTATATCCCTCTCCCTTCTTTCCAATGTATCTATCTATCTATGCAAAGAGAGAGAGAGAGAGAGAGAGAGAGAGAGAGAGAGAGAGAGAGAGAATAATCGACAGGTAAGGAAAAGAGAAATTTAACGGTAGAAGGAGACAAAACTTTACGGAAGTCCGCTTGTCAAGAAGAAAAAAGACAGACAACCGCCATTTTATTGATCTGTCTCTCCAGTGATTGCGTGCCCACAAATATTTAATATTCTTTCTTTCGAAACCACTCAATTAACGAATAATTCTTTTTGTCAGGAAAATTCCGAATTTATCCACCGCTTTTAAGGCATTAATTGCAGACCTCATTGAATAAGATTAACTGGACGATATCACGATTCCCTCTTCGTATGTTCTTTCTCTCTTTAATTTTCACCTATTCTTTTCTCGCTTTTAATTATAGTGATCATTTTTTGTATTGTTTGTATTTGCTAACAAGACCCTGTTGCAGTTACTATACATTCGTGAGATCGATCCCGGCAATCTGTTTTAATCATATGACATATTAAGATTGATTAGTTTTCAGTTAATGATATCAGTAAGTATTACTAATCAAATATCGGAAGATAAACCCAGTGAGATCAAATTAATTGCACTGAAACTCTTCTCAGTTATTGTAGCTGATATTAGTCATGTTGGTTGTTTGGTTGATTTTGTTTAACGACATATCAATCCCCATAGAATATCAAGATGAAATCTAAATATTTTGTAAATAGCTCATTCTTTAAACTACAAACATCTTAAACAGAATTTATGCTTTAAACTACAAATATTTTGTACAAAAAATTATGCTTTAAACGAGAAATATTTTCTTTTAAATTTATGCTTTAAACTACAAATAAACTACATAATTTATATTAAAATTACAAATATTTGTACAAAATCTATGCTTTGCACTGCAAGTACTTTGTAAAAATTTAAGCTTTAAACTACAAATATTTTCCACATATTTTATGCATTAAACTACAAATATTTTGTACATAATTTATGCTTTTAACTACAAATATTTTGTATATAATTCATGTTTTAAAATGACAATATTTTCTACTACAAATATCTTGTAGTAAATTTATGCTTTAAACAACAAATATTTTGTATATAATTTATTCTTTAAACTAAAAATACTTTGTACATAATTTATACCTTCTACTACAAATATCTTTTACATAATTTATGCTTTAAACAACAAATATTTTGCATATAATTTATGCGTTAAACTAAAAATATTTTGTACATAATTTATATTAAAATTACAAATATTTTTAAAAATAATTTATGCTTTAAACTACATATAGTTTGTTCATTAACTAGACTTTAAACTACAAATATTTTGTACATAATCTAAGCTTAAACTACAAATATTTCGTACAGAATTTTATACCTTCAATATAAAGCTATGTTTTTTAGGTATATATTTGTTACTTCATAAAATGTTTTGTTAGTAAATTTACTATAAGAATGTATTTTTATATATTTTTAGTTGTTCATTGATTGCTATTTTACTGCAAAATATATTGTTGATAATTTCATTATGCAAATATTATTATTAAAATGTACTGTTGATTTTTGTCTGAAATTTCACTAGTTGCTCATAGATGGGATATAAACATATGATACGATCTGGGGCAGGATGGACCATAGACCAATCACTGCACTCCTTGTTGCTGGATGCATTTAGTTAAGGATTCATTCAGGTATTTTTTTATTCTTTCTCGGATATCCAGTTCTTTACCATTATGGCACTCCCTAATCTTTTAAACATTTCTCCCCCATGTAAAGTGATAAAGCCGCTATGATAATGTTAGGGCGCCGCTCCTATTTGACTACAAATAGACTGTTCCCATTGCTATATATAGCAATGGTGGATTCTCTACAAGAGGGTCGTACAGACTCACTAGACTGACGACTCTACGACACTGTCAGCTCTCTGCCTTCGGGTAGAGGGCGCTCTCTGCTTCTGAGCAGAAAGCAATAACCCAGTCGTGGTTCCGCCGAAGGGTAGAAGCACGACTGGGCAAAAATAGACATACATTTTTGGCCGGGCCACATAGCCCGGAAAGCCCAGATATAAACTGACTATGTGTCATATGTTGCCCTTACTGGGAGGGACAGCTAAATAATGAGTCGTAGAGAGTCACTTGAGAGTCTCTAATGTGTTACTGAAGAGTCAGTGCGAGTCAGTGAAGAGTTAGTCACACTTCCAGTGGCGTACCGGAAGTAATCACGTATACACACGTCTTACGACGGATTGGACTCTTGTATCTTTCTATTGTTAATATTACTAATCACTTCTGTACATACTAACCGTCTTTCCGCGGAATACAACTTATATTCTGATTCTGTTGTTGAGTTATTCATTTATACTTGGCGACATAACAGATAAAGAGTGTTACTGAGAGTGAAAGACGATAAGAAATCCATTAGAGTGGTGAAACCACAAAAAGAAAAAAAGACTATCCCGGGTCTTATTCTGTTTCTAATTTTCATCAATAATCTACCTGATACCATGAGTTCCCAAGTAGATATTGTTATGTCGCCAAGTATAAATGAATAACTCAACAACAGAATCAGAATATAAGTTGTATTCCGCGGAAAGACGGTTAGTATGTACAGAAGTGATTAGTAATATTAACAATAGAAAGATACAAGCGTCCAATCCGTCGTAAGACGTGTGTATACGTGATTACTTCCGGTACGCCACTGGAAGTGTGACTAACTCTTCACTGACTCGCACTGACTCTTCAGTAACTCATTAGAGACTCTCAAGTGACTCTCTACGACTCTCCACGACTCTCTACGACCCCCTGTAGAGAATCCACCATAGCTATCTATAGCAATGGGAACAGTCCATTTGTAGTCAAATAGGACGGCACCCTAACAGATATTTACGCAGATGATGACACAACTTATTCCTGCCCCAGTAGCAAGTTGGTGAGAGCTTAGAAAGTAAATCTGGCTTCTGTTCTTGAAAAGGACTTCCAGCCAGTGGTTAACTTGGGCAAGCAATGACCTGTAAATTTAAAAGGTTCCAAAAGAAAATATCTCTCATTTACCCAGCATCGAGAAACTTTTCTGCCTGCTATCAGCATGGCTGACGCTAGTCTTCTGGAGAGCAACACACTGAGCTTTCTTGGCCTCACGTTTTCAACTGAATTAAATTGGATCTAATAAATCGAATCAATGTCTGCATCTAGGGCAAGGAAATTTGGACGCCTCCGTCGTGCTAGAACATTTTTTCTTGTTAGTGTCCATCTTGCATATTTACAAATCTACCACTCTTCCGTGCATTAAATACGGCTGCAATATTTGATCGGATGCTCATGCTTTTTATCTCGAGGTTCTTAACAAAACCAATTGAGTTTGAGTTTGAATTTTGTTTAACTACATATCAACCGGATGTGCGTTGTGGTGCATTAGATATCGACTCGGAACGAGAAATCGTGGAGTCAAGTTCGAATTCCAGCCGAATTCATTGCATTCACTTACGCGCAAGTACCCTTGGGAAAGGTATTAATCCGTCTCTTCCTTCCAGTTATGGGTTAAATAACAGGACAGATTGGGTTCTATAGCCTTGGTCGGCAACTAGTCTACCGCAGAAAGCAATAGCAACCTACTGCGGGATAATCTCTTTCGAGACATGATCGCCCAAGCGTGTATCATGTATGGCAATTAACTGACTGACATATTAACCTCTGTGGGTTATCTAATGTCAAAAAAATGTGGTTTTAAGGTATTTTCATGTTATAGTGAGAAAGTTGATTTAGTCAGATATTAATGAAAATATTTGTTTTTATTCCTTTTTATTTTAGAAAACTGAAAATGTCTTCTAGTTTTATATTCAAAAATGTTTTGCTGAGAATAATTTTTTCCTTCAAAAGTGTGCTATGGTAATAATTTCCTTCAAAAATGTATTTGTTGGTAATATTTTTCCTTAAAAAAATGTATATTTTTCTATAAAAGTATATTTTTGTACTTTCATAGTGTTTTGACACTAGTTTGGGGGTTAACTGTTTGCCCATAGCTGGGGCCGTAACAAGTGCTACCATTCCGGGTCAGGGTGCACCTTAGAACAACAACTATTAAGAGATGGTTCCCTGTTCCTCACAACCTCCCAATCAGAGTCCTTGCTGCCGGATGCAATTTACTGTCATGTCCAGGACCAAAACATCAAAATCCAAACAATGATCTTCAATGTAAATGGTTTTGACTTGGCAGCTCGATTGCAGTCACTTTCTCGTTGAGGCAACGTGGCTTCTCTCTGTCGTTTCTATCTACTCACTCGCAATGAATCTATCGAGACAAGCTTGCTTACCATCACTACTCGTCGACGGGTTCAAATAAAAGATTTTCTAAACGCAGCTTACATGTAGCAAAAGACAAATAGTGTAGTAAAGGTAAGGATCGAGCAAACTACTCAGTCGAAATTGTTAACCATTTGATCACGTCGACGTTCCCCATAAATGATTTACTAATCGTAGATTAGATGTACCAAAAGGCAGAAAGTGTTGGGCACCTAGTGAAGTTGAAATGGAGCTAGGGTGACAAGATGACTAACCATTACACTACGACGAAGTAATAAAATAGAGATTTTCCAAGTGTAGCATAGATAAACCATTAGGACAAGCTAGCAGTATAACCCGACGTTGCTTCGGTGTAATAAAAGCCTTAAAACCAATCCATGGTCCTGGAGCTTAGACTCTTTGGACATTGGGCCGAAAGACTAAAAAGCACTAGTTGTTTCCAGTTAAAGCGAAACCGTAGACTGAAAGAAAAATGAATGGATGTAAGTCAAATTTTGATTTCCTGGTATAGATATCAAATTTTCTGCACTATTGTAATAACTGCAACCTTGAGATTTCTGAATATTGTTTTTTATGTCTTTGTCTATGTGTGTATCAAATTTGATTAAAATCGGACCACTCCTTTTATAACCCGATTTTTTTCGATTATGGATTTTCGATATTTATCGAGGGTACCTCGACACAAAACCTAGCTAAGAACACTTGCAGACGCTTATAATACAACTGTGTAAATTTTCAAGAAAATCGGTTCAGCCGTTTCGGAGTCTATATGTAACGGACACACACACACAGACACACACACAGACAAAGTTCCATTTATAAATAAGTTTAGATTTAGATAAGATGTATGCGTCGCCCAGGGAATATCAAACTTAATACTCAGTCGTAATAGCTGTAACATTTCTATCTTACTAAGAATCACAACAGATGAAGGCTCCTAGAAACTGATTTTGTAATCGTAGCTTATATATATGTGTCACAAACCGAAATCGTGGAGCATCCAGTGACAATAGAACTCACGACTCCGTCGTAACGGATCTTGCGATACAAATTCTCTAACCCTAACACTACGTGGAATGTTCAAATGGAGATTTCTAAGCGTAGATGTGATGTAGCAAAAAGCTAAAAGTATGGGCATCCTGTTAAGATTAGTTGCCCTATTTAGCCCTAATTAGTCTACCAAGTCAATTTACACCACACCAAGGTGCTTATAAATGATTTTATAAACGTAGCTAAGATGTGCAAATCCGAAAGTATGAGGATCGTACTGTAGTTGTTTAAGTGCGACAAGCTTACTAACCACTACACATTGCCAATATGCCCGTTTCTGAGCGTACAAGATCGAAATTGTGGAGCGACTATTGAAGATCGAACTCTCTACTAAGTCGTAATTGATTTAGCTAGAAAAACTTGTCAAACATTAAGCCACATTTTCGTGTCAAAAATGGTGATTTTCTAAGCGTAACTTAGTACAAGGCCGACAGTATGAATCAGCCATTGATGATCGAATTGCTGCAAATGTTCAAGTGAGACAAACTTGCTAACCGTTACACCACGTCGATGTTTCCGTAATTATTTTCTAAGAGTACTTTAGATGTAGTGCAAGGCCGAAGGTATGAAGCACCCAGTTAGGAACAAACTTTTGTAAAGGTTCTAACAGGACAAGCTTGATTTTCATTAAACCACGTCGACGTGCCTTCATTTAAGTGAAGCGTTATGATGACGTGGTAAATTTCTTTGCACGTTACCTTCTCCGAAGGTGATTTTATTGAGACACAACAATAGATCAACAACAGGAACTGGGCAAGATGGGTACTACTGATTACAATTGCGAAAATCTTCTTCTTCTTCTTCTTCTTCTATGTGCCCTATCCTTTCAGGACGTAGGAGATCATGGCTTTCCAGGTCTCACTATCCCTGGTAGCTCTTAATATGTTTTCTCCTGTTACTCCACGCAATCCCCGTTCCCTCATCCACCTGATCAGGCCCTGCAAATATGTTATCCGCTGCCTTCCTCTGTCTCTTTTTCCTTCTATCTGGCCTGTCAGTATCAGGTTCTCCAAGCCCTCCTTCCTCATTGCATGTCCCGGGAACTTCAGTTGTCTCTTCCTGATGCTCACTAGTATTTTTCTTTTCAATGCCATTCTTTCCAAAACCTCATCATTGCTCACATGTTCGGTCCATGATGTCCGCAGCATCCTTTTGTAGAACCACATTTCCACTGCTTTAAGTTTTTTCCCCATCTTCGATGATATTGTTGAGCATTCACTGCCGTATTGAAGAACTGACATCGTATAGCAATCTAGCACTCTCTTCTTTGTTTCTAGAGAAAATTTCCTGTGTCTTAGTACATTACTCAGCTTCTGGAACACATCCTTCGCCATGCCAATTAACCTTCGGATCTCTGTGTCGCACTTTCCATCTCCTGTTAGAACATTTCCTAGGTATTTAAATTTTTGTACTTGCTTGATTCTAGTATCTCCCACCTGTATTTAGCATTTTGGGTTGTTCTTTTTGCAGATGACAATGCATTCATTTTTCTTGCTGTTTATTTATAATCCTTTTTTGTCCCTCTCCTCAGCTACCTTCTGTAGGCGGTCATGTAGTATTCTTTCCGTGTCTGCAATTGTGAAAATATTGAATATAGATTGTTTGGCCTGATTGATTTTGGTATTGATTGTGCTGTGATTTTCCATTGCTTTCTTCGATGTGTTTTTGTAAGAAGACCAACACCCACTTTCGTTTATTAATTTAGAATCTACTCATTGGTACCGAACGACGCGCAAGGCAAAACGGGAAAGAGAGAGAGAGAGAGAGACGCAGGCAGCTAGAACGACAAGGGGAGACCGGGCCGACTCAAGGATCGTTCCTGGCGACGTGGAAGGAGGGACGGCGACTTGCAAAAAAAGCCCCATTAACTCAATCCTCAGCGCCTGCTTCCAGCGAGTCACCCAAGAGACCGACCACTGCCTCCTTTACACCGTTGAAGACACCCGACCCCACCTCGTACTCGACCTCCAACCCGGACGCGAACGTTTCCATTTTTTCCTTACAGAAGAATAGAACAAGTCACCTTCGGAAAATTAAAGAGATGTAACTATACAAATGTATGATGAGAATGCCATGGACAAAAATTTAGGGAAATAGAAGCAGAAAGGTTTCTTTACTTAAAACCCGAAAAATCACTTAAAATATCGGGATCACAAAATGACGAAAGACGACCTGCAAAATTTGACATTCTTAGAATCCAAAATTTTGCAAGTCTAAAAATTTTTTTCTTAAAATTTACTTGATAGATTAATTACGACTGAATTGAGCAACTAATCATAACTAGGTTCCCCATCTTCTTCTATATGCCCTGTATTTTCAGGACGTAGGCGATTATGGTTCACCACGTCTCCCTATCCCTTGTGTCTCTTAGTATATTTGCTCCTGTTAAACCTGGCAATCCCCGTCTCGTCATCCATCTGATTAGGCCCTGCATATATGTTATCCGCTGCCTTCCTCTGTCTCTCTTTCCTTATATGTGGCCTGTCGGCATCAGTTTATTCAAGCCTTCCTTTCTCACTGCATGTCCCAGGAACTTCAGTTGTCTCTTCTTGATGATCCGTATTAATTTCCTTTTTGTTGCCATTCTTTCCAACACCTCATCGTTGCTTGCATGCTCAGTTCACGATATTCGCAGCATCCTTCTGTAGAATTACATTTCCGCTGCTTCCAGGTTCCCCATAATCAGGTTTAATTCATTCTTAGACCATCAGGAGTCATCGAGTCATCAAAGTTAATAGTGATTATCTTAATGTTCTTGTGTAAATGGATAGCAGAGGTGTAACACTAGAAAGACCACTAAATGCCCCAAAATATAGTATGGTATGAAGAACTATAATTTTCCACGTCTTAAAAGGACAAGGCAAATAGGAGAGGAGGAAGAAGAATCATGTTGTAATTAATTACTACTGATGTCGGCGGGGAAACCACTACCTACGCTGCTGCACTGTGCGGTTTGAACGATTACATCAGCTATCTGAAAAAATATGTCTTCATAAGCACGGTTTTATGGCTTGAATTTGATAATACGTTTGAATTTATTGTCCTTCTTACATGCTGTGTATGTATGTGTGTGTGTGTGTGTCTGTGTCTGTGTGTATCCGTTACATATAGACTCCGAAACGGCTGAACCGATTTTCTTGAAAATTTACACAGTTGTACTATAAGCGTATGCGAGTGTTCTTAGCTAGGTTTTGTGTCGAGGTACCCTCGATAACTATCGAAAATCGATAATCGAAAAAATCGTGTTATAGAAGGAGTGGCCCGATTTTAATCAAATTTGAGACACTCATAGACAAAGACATAAGAAACGATATTCAGAAGTTTCATGGTTGCAGTTCTTGCAATAGTGCAGAAAATTTGATATCTATACCAGGAAATCAAAATTTGGCTTACATCCATTCATTTTTCTTTCAGTGTACTGTTTCTCTTTAACTATTCTAAAAAAGACTATTGCTTTTTAGTCTTTCGTGCCAACGTCCAAAGAGTCTGAACTCCAGGACCATGGATTAATTTTAAAGCTTTCATTACACTCAACCAACGCTGGGCTATACTGCTAGTCTACAAATAAAATGGAAATACAGGAAACAAAAGGAACTTGGGAAGGAAATAATAGTTCTGTGAAATCTGCTGTTTTATTCGGTCCGTTTCGTCTAAAAACCATCCTGAGATTATTAAAATTTTCCGAGTCTTCTTTCTTTATTATTTATTCTTTCAAATGATTTGTTCTGGTGTTAAATATAAGTGAAATATAAGTAAATCTCAATGTCAGCTGAGAAAATTGATTGATATTTTGGGGGGATTTTTTTTTTCACGGATTATCAACATTTTGTAGATTGTTGAAAGCCAGAAAATAATCTAAAGAATTTTTAAGGTAGAGAAGGACAGTAGAAATAATGATTTACTGATATCATATCAGTAAATCATTATTTTTACTGTCCTTCTCTACCTTAAAAATTCTTTAGATTATTAATCCATCTCTTCCCTCCAGTTATGGGTTAACTAGTAGAACAGATTGGGTTCTATAACCTTGGCTGGCAACTATTCTACCGCAGAAAGCAATGGTAACCTATTGCTGGGTATTCTTCTGCCCAGTCAGTCATGTCTTTTTCGAGCCATGATCGCCCAAAGCGTGTAGTTCAAATGGCACTTGACTGACTGACTGACTGAAGTCATTTATTAAATACATCATATCTTTAACAGATCATTTACAAACAAAATACATTTCTAAATATTACTTTTATTATGTTTTAATTTTTAAAAAAAATTCTAAATTTCTTTGTCATTCCACGTACCAATCAGAAAGTGGGCATATCGACGAATGTATTTTTTTAGTAAATGCTGGTCAATCTTCTCGCAGATAAAGAAAAAAAAGGCTAAAGTTACGGTTCCACTGATTGATATTGAGAATGCTATAGAAAAAAAAATGGAAACAAAAATTGACACTTATATTTATATTTCGACGGTCAAAATATGGTTGATGGTCAAAAACTGTTGAAATATTGTTGATGATTGTCAAAACATTTGACTTCGTTACTATTTTATAAGATTTTACTCGGCTGTAAATATTACGTTGAAACATCGATTCTGGCCAGACGTTAATCAACGACGAGCCTAAGTGCCAAGATATGTTGTAGGAATATCAGCTGCTGTAGTCTTAGACGTGCAGATGGTGCATAACGGTATGAAATTGAAAATTCGTGTGCTGAGTTCTAATTCTAGTCGAAATCTTTATATTCACTTACGCGCTGATAACATTGGGAAAGAATCCACTTTTTCACATCAGCTATGAATTAATTAGTAGAATTTTTTGATCATATCAGTAAATCATTATTTCTACTGTCCTTCTCTACCTTAAAAATTCTTTAGATTATTTTCTGGCTTTCAACAATCTGCATGTTGATAATTCGTGAAAAAAAGCCCCCAAAAATATCAATCAATTTTCTCAGCTGACATTGAAATTTACTTATATGTTACTTATATTTGACACCAGGACAAATCATTTGAAAGAATAAATAATAAAGAAAGAAGACTCGGAAAAATTTTAATAATCTCAGGATAGTTTTCAGCCAGGAGGGACCGAATAAAACAACAGATCTAACGAGCTTGAGTAAAAGAATAGTGGAACAAGGTTTATGAGAGTAAAATAAAAAAAAATAAATTTCATTAAAATCGACAAAGTAAAGAAAATTGTGGAGAGCCAAGATAGCCGTCGCCCTGAAGAGACATGGTGAAAAATTCCAACGACCATTACTGGATCGTTAAAACCTAATTGCTATCACATAACAATTAACGGGATAGAGATAACTGTAAAAATAGTTCTTTTATGTTGAAATGTTCGATTCTTTGAGTGGGAATCAGAACCTTAGGCAACTCGACCAGAACCCGGATCCTTGAAGAAACAGATTTTCAGATCGTCTTCGCTATAAATACCAATTCTTGAGAGTTGAATCAATGCAGCTGTTTTCTGAATGGAAGACGGTGGTATGTGGTCTGTGAACAAATCTTGTTCAATCTAGCGTTACCAGAATGTAAATTCGTTATAAACTTGACGTCTGGCTGGTTCGCAGAAGAATTATGGGTAATGATAGGTTGTGTAGGGATGCCCAGTCCGCTAGGGGAGGTGGAGCGGTGCTTATTTCATCGCACGATTTCCATTTCTGCACGCTCCAATAAACGTTGGTCACTAGACCGAGGTTAATGTGTGCCTACTTTTCAAAAGCTCACCATCGTCGTATTCAACAACAAACAAGAAAAGAAAAAAATCTTTTGTTGTCGATGTTGAATAATTTCAAAGACGCACACAAAACTACCTATAACTAAAATATGGAATAGCAAGTTGTCAAAAAACAAAACACGCAAAAAAATCCAAAGTTTTGTTCAAGCACGAGCTAGAGTAATTTTTGTAAGTTTTCGGCAGATTGCATTTATATATTTGGTGTACGTGTTTGTCAGTAGCGACATAAGAAAAACGAAGTCTTGTTGTGATCTATATAGAAGAATTAATGTAATAATATATGGAATATGGAGTATACAGAATTTTTTAAATAAATATATTGCACAAATTCACTAGTATTTCGAGAATATAATTTTTCATTTGCTAAAACAATATGAATTTATATATTTATCGGTTCCGCAACCTCATCTTCCATTTTTAATAATATAATGTTATCTCAAGTAATATAATGTAATCGACGTCGATAAGCATATTATGCTTGTAGTAATTAAGGTTCAGTAGAAATAATGTTTATATTTGTTGAAAATTCACAAGAACAAAAATCTGTATTATTTACTTTCATAATATGTTTCTTATAATTCTATTCATTGCTTTTTAAAACGATAAAAATTGCTGAGGATGGAGAGTAGTTAAAATAATAGTGGCGTCAGTGGATAAAACATCTCTTTTGCATTTCGTTTTATGTGAGCATGAATGTCGAAGTTTGCCCAATGAATTATATAAATGAGAAATTTGCGTTACACGAACAGAAAAAAACAAACATCTTTGAAATTACAAAATGACGTAAATCTGCTGAGGCCGACAAAGCAAACCTTGTTGCCGAGCTACAAAAGGACCTCCAATCCGTAGTGGACTAGGGAAAGAAATAGCTAGTGAATTTTCATACTTCCAAAACGAAGCTGCTATATATTAACTATCACAAACAATCGCACTTAACCCCTCCCCATTTGCATGGAGCAGGCTAGTATCTCTGAAAGCACCTCCTTGGGTTAACTATCCCAACAGACCTCAAAGTGGATAATTATATTATCCATAACTAAATCCGCTGCTAAAAGGGTCGGTTTTCTGTGTAGGGCCAGGGAGTTTTTTTCCCGTCGGAAACCATCCTGCACATATATAAATCTCTCATTCGCCCGTGCATTGAATACTGCTGCCATATCTGGTCTGGTGCTCCTGCTATCCATCTAGGGGTCCTTGACAAAATCCAACGGAGAGGCTGTAATGTGACAGATTCCGACGTGGCAGCTCAGATATAGTCACTTACTCACCTGCGAAATGTGGCTTTCCTTTGTCTCTTCTACAAATAATTTCATGGCTTCTGCTCCGATGAAATAGACACTTAGGTGCCCCCATGTGTATGAATTTACTCGAACTCCAAGATTAGTAACTAGGTCCCACCCTTTTACTGTAAAACCAATAAAATGTAAACACAGATTCTACTCCATCACCTTCTTTTCTCGCACTTTTCGCATGTGAAATTCCCTTCCGTTTACTTGCTTCCTCGACAGCAACAATCTCCAAGAATTTAAATGTAAAGTCAATAGTCATCTCCTATCTACCTGACTTGCATTCTATCTCTCATGCCCCGTTCCCCGTCAACTCCAGTTTCGTTCAGTATTCTCATCCTTCGCTTACCCACTTCCTGACACCCCAAATAACCAGTCACTCGTTCTCCTAACTTTCCTCCTATGTAACACCCTGCACACCAGTGGCAGTAAACTGCCTTGCTTGGGGCGACATGATTATCAAAAAAAAAGAAAAATCTCATCGCAAATTTTTTAGGCCATCAAGTATGTCTCGCGTTGCTTTTCCTCGTCTCACTTTCCTTCTACCGTCATGTGTGTATTATATTCTCCAAGCCCTTCTTCCTCATTAATATCAAAGAAACTCCCGCTATCTATTCCTGATGTTTAGTATCAGTTTACTTTTCATTTCCATCCACACCAAAATTTTGTCGTTGCTCACATGTTTGACCCATGTTTTTCTCAGCATCCTTCTGTAGAACCACGTTTTTGTAGCTTCGTCTCTCTCTTTCATCTTTGATGAGATGGTCTAGAAATCTTTACTATCTGGGAGGGCAGATATTGTATAACATCCCTTACTCTTTTCTTTGTTTCAAATGAAATTTTCCTGTTTTTCAATACTCTGCTCATCTTTTAAAATGCGTCCTTGGCCATCTCAATGCGCCTTCGGGTGTCAGTAACGCTCTTTCCCTCCTCTGTTAGAAACTTACCAGGTATTTAAGCACCTGCTTTATTTTAGTATCCCCAGCCTGTAGTTGATATTTTGGGCTTCTCTATTTGCTGATGCATTCAGTTTTCTTCTAGTGTGTGTTTAGTCCTTTCTTCTCGCTTTCCGTTGCTATCTTCTGCAAGAGCGTCTTGTATTTTCCTTTCCGTGTCTGCTATAAGATGCTTCGTATCTTATATTGTTAAGATTACCATCTTGAATAAGTTATTATTAATAAGTAATTTTATGTGATTATATTTTGTGAATCATCACACGGTTAAACTGCCCTCAGTAACGTGATGGCTTGTAGATCACGCGACCGATTCTGGTTACAGTTCTATTAAAATCAGAATGTAGCTCATTTGGCAGTGACTGTTCAGTTGCTGTTACTTCTTTCTAGATAGCAGAATGACTGAAAGACAATCAAAAATTAAGAAACATTTTTAAAATACATACGCAAAAATAAATATGATTTCAAAATATTATCATGGTTTACTTGGAATTGAATGCAAGTGTCCTAGTCGATTTACTAAGCACCGCTTACATGTGGTCGATGGAATGGAATAGCCAGTGAGAATCGAAAACACTACTCAGTTACAATAATTCTAACGAGACAAGCTTGTTAATCATTACACGACGCCGAGGTGCACGAATACATGAGTCCTAGTAAAAATAGTTTTAAAGAATACTTCAACGATATTATCATTGTTATTTTTTGTTATATCGCATATTAAATATATAGTAAATCGTGTCTGCAAATTAGAAGAGAGAGTTATCAATAATCATGTTTTAACTTCGAATCTGCGGTTATCTACCTTTTCTTAAAATCTAATTTTCATCACATAAAATTTGGTGAGATGCAGGCAAATTTTAATTTCAAAAATGCAGCTCAAAGATAAAAGTTTGAGAACCACTGTTTTAAGTGCTTAGAGCGCATATGGGTTTTTATTCCGCTCTGCGTCCATGTTTTGACGAATATTGTTTTGAATTCTGCTTGGTGTCAATTCACCCTCTTCCCAGAGGAGCCTGTTTGGAGAACCAGTTTAGACTATGTTACATTGTATTGGGTTATATGATATCAGTAAAACTCATAAAGTAACCTGAAATATGTATATATATATATATATATAGTCTTCTGCAGACAGATCTGTTTCACTGTCTCACAGCTCCTCAGTACAGTTAGACTCCGATTGCTTTTAACCTAGGATTGAAACCCGACCGAAGTGGCATCAGTCGGTGGTACTACCTCTGGGCCATGGGCGCACGGTAGAAGAAGGCAGACATTTTTAGCATGTATATTGTCATTATACACGCCCAATAGCCAGAGTGCTTTAAATATTTTGAAAAATAAAACGTTTTTTACCATTTATTTTAACAAGTCACTTAAAGAGGAACAGTTTTGTTCTGAAATATGAAAATTTTGTGTAGTGATATAATGCTTTCATAAACCATTGTAATAACAAAATTACAATATATATATATATATATATATATATATATATAATTCGGAGTAGGCCTAAACCTGCACAGTTAAAGTGAAAAAGCTCTTTGCATATATTCATCTATAAATACTTCAATTAGTTTTAAATGTGGATTATTTACTTTCTTTTTTATCTAAGAAAATAGATTTAATTGTATAGATAAAAATCCCGGATTGTTCATAAAGAAAGTATAATCTGTAATTCCAAAATAATTTAAAATCTATTTTAATTTTTCACAGCACGTACGTGTGAGGTTATTAATTTTACTTTTATTCACATGAAAAGTAAGATTTTGTTTTTGTGGACGAGGATAGAAATACTTTTATGCATAAAAGTTTTCGATTATTTATTCAGGAAATTAATCTTAAATATCAGCCGTCATTTTTTGAGCTTAAAAATCGTGTTATCTTTGAATATGTTTTACATAAATAACGGGATGAGAATTTTTGAACAACCCTCATACATTTAATTTATATAGATAAAAGTCCGAGCTTACTTCTGCGAGAAATATAATTAATGTAATTGTAAAGTAACTGAAGTATCACTGTCGTTCTATTGTCAATGCAGGTAATCTAGTGATTAAATAATTATTTTCAATTATTTGAAAACAAAATGAATTTTTACATGCAACAAAAGAGTTAATTTTACTCATTAAAATCCTCCATTTGTTGTGCAGAAACATGACAAGGTATGCGCATATTTATTTAAAATAATGCCTACTTTCGTTTGTGGTGAATCTTGACTTCTTTTTCTAAATGCCGTGTCCTTTAAGGGCGTTGGGAATCATGACATTCCACAGCCGTCTATCCGGTGTACGAAGGAGAAATAGAAGAAATAAAAAGAAGTAGAGAAGAAAGATGATGTAAGAAGAAGAAAGAGAAGATGAAGATGAAAAAGAGGACGAACAAGAAGTAGTCGTAAAAAAGTAGATATGAGGAAAAAGATGAAGAAAAAGCAAAAAGATAAATAAGTAAGAAGAAAAAAGAAACCGTAAAGAAGGAAGAAGAAAAAATAAGAAGTATGGAAAAAAAAGAAAGGAAAAAGCAATGAGCAGGGGAAGAAGAAGTAAAAAAAGAGAAAGAAAAAAAAATTAGTTTTTTTTTTTTTTTTTTTTTTAATCATTTCACCTCGAGCAAGGCAGAAACGCCACTGATGTGCAGGGGGTTACATAAATGTAAAGAGATTAATTACAAAAGAGTGAGGAGTACAAGCTAGTTAGAAAGGAACAATAGAAAGCTGAGAAAGCAGGTGCAATGACAGGTACATGGGCGGAGAGAAAGGGAAGGTTATACAGGGGAGGGGAGAGAGCTAGAGGCCAGTGGTTAGTAGGTGAGTATTAACTTTGCTTTTAAATTTCTGGAGGTCGTAGCCGTCAGGAAAGCAAGAATACGGGAGTGAGTTCCACAGGCGGGAAGTGCGAGAGAGGAAGCTGCAGGAGTAGAATTGTCGTCTGCGTTTGGCTAACCTGACTGTGAATGGGTGGGACCCAGTTGCCAGTCTGGTTGAACGGGTAAACACCTGTTGAGGAGGCATCAGTGACTTAAGCTCATCCGAGCAGAAGCCATGAAAGTATTTATAGAAGAGACAGAGGGAGGCCACATTTCGACGATGGGAAAGTGGCTGCAGACGAGTCGCCAGATCAGTACCTATCACATTACAGACTCTCCTTTGGAGCTTGTCAAGAACACTGAGGAGAACGGCAGGGGCACCTGACCATAAATGGCAGCAGTACTCCATGCACGGACGGATGGTTGACTTGTATATATGCAGTATGGAAAGGTGGAAAAAACATCCTGGATCGACATAGTGACCCAATCTTCTTAGCAGTAGATTTTGCTATGGATTCAATATAGTGCTTCCATTTGCGGTCAGAGGACAGGGTAAGTCCGAGGAGGCGTAGTGTATTACTCTCCGGGAGAATCATCTGGTCCATGCTTATGGGAGGCAGAAGAGGTTGCCTGTAATGGTTGACAGACAACAGCTTGGTCTTAGATGAATTGAAGTTGACAAGCCACTTCTTGCCCCAGTTCACCACAGAGTGTAGATCCCGCTCAAGGTCAGCAGCAAGATTATGTCTGTCCGCCACGACAGGTTTCTTACTGGAGCGGGAGTATATTGTAGTGTCATCTGCGTAGATGCCTACTTGGGACTTGATCTCATCTGGGAGGTCGTTGATGAAAATAAGGAAGAGCGTTGGGCCCAGGATAGAGCCTTGTGGGACACCAGCATTCGTGCTGTAGGACGAAGAGGCACGCCCATTCAGAACGACCTTCATTTTGCGGTTATTTAAGAAAGATTGGATTAGGTCAAGCAGGCGACCGGTAATACCATAACCGCGTAGTTTGCATAGGAGGCCAGGGTGCCAAACCCTGTCGAAAGCCTTGGAGATGTCCAGAGCAACCGCGCGAGCCTCGTCAGACTCATCAAGGGCCTGTAGCATGTACTCCGTTACAGTAGTTAGCAGGTCGGCTGTGGACCTGTCAAATCGGAATCCATATTGCCTGTCGGAGAACAGTTTGTGGGCGGTGAGATGATGAACTATTTCAGCATTTATTATAGCCTCGAACATTTTCCCGAATATTGGTAGAAGACTGATAGGGCGATAGTTGGATGGGTCCGAGGGTTCACCACAGTTCTTAAAGACAGGAACGACTGAGGAGAATTTCCAGCATGCAGGAAAGCAGGAAGCAGAAAGGCAGTAGTTAAACAGTTTAGAGAGGACAGGGGAAAGTTCAGGGGCACACCTCTTAAGGACTATAACCGGGATTCCATCGTCACCACACGCCTTATGGGGGTCGAGTTTTGAAATTACTCTGGATACTATTGTCGGGGTAATATATACGTCATGCAGTTTGGCCTCAGTTCTAATAGGGAAGTCGGGTGGGTGCACTCCGGACGAGTCGAGTGTGGAGTTGGATGAGAATCTGCGGGCAAAGCACTCAGCTTTCTCCGCAGATGACGTGAGAACATCAAATCCATGGATTAAAGGAGGTATTAAAGTTGAGATTAAGAAGTGTTGTGAATCTGGGGTTAAATCCAATAAATACACAACGCAGAGTCAGTCAGTTTAGGTGCCATACGTGATACACGCTTGGGCGATCATGTCTCGAAAGAGACATGACTGACCGGGCAGAAGATTATCCCGCAGTAGGTTGCGATTGCTTTCTGCGGTAGACTGGTTGCCGACCAAGGCTATAGAACCCAATCTGTCCTGCTATTTAACTCATAACTGGAAGGAAGAGACGGATTAATACCTTTCCCAAGGGTATTTGCGCGTAAGTGAATACAATGGATTCAGCTGGAATTCGAACTCGGCTCCCCGGTTTCTTGTTCCGAGCCGATATCCACTGTACCACAACGCACAACGCACAACGCAGAGTAATACAGTAAAAAACGCAATATATTGAAGAGAAATATATACCGAGAGAGTTAGTAGAATGTTGTACAATACGATTAGTCGAATACGAGAACGTGAGAATTGGCAACGTAACCCTCAGGACTAGATCGCTGGGATACACTAACACTGTTATGCTCTGTAATCCACTAATAACTACTAATATATATAGTCTTAGGAAGAGTCCATATTAGTGTAAATAGGGAAGGTGTCCCAACAAGAAAATGAAGAACAAGTGTAAAAGACGAAGAAGAAGGAATATTATCTCCAATAGCAACTTGCGAATGCTTTTTCTAAAAAGACCGAATAACAAGTCCTGTAATGAAGATGTTTTCTCCTGATGACGACTAGAACGAAATCTTTAAACCTAGCAGAAGCGTTACTGTCATTGTAGGTGTATGTTTTAAATGACGTCCAAGAGAGGGCTAATCGCCTAATCGACCGGTCGAGTGACCAGCCCAGGATGAAGTAAGGTTTTCAACAGAGAAGACATCAATAAAAGCCAATTCAGGAGTTGTAATTTTGATTTTATTAGACCACTTGGAAGGTTTCCTGCTGCCGCGGGGTTTATTTACTGTGTGTCGGTTGTAAAAGGAAGGAAGAAAATGAGAGGAATATGAACGGAAAATATTCTAAGCGAGATCTATTTGTTTATGATTATAGACTTATCTTTCTATACTCCATAACCACATATATATGTGTGTATGTGAGTATTAGTGTCTGCACTATATATATATATATATATATATATATATATATATATATATATATATATAAAATTAAGTGAATGCATTTATGTTCACGTAACTGTACAGACGCACATATGGTGATTTTCTAAGCGAAGCTTGGATATGGCACAACGACAAAAGTATGTGATACTTAGTGACAATCGAACTCACAACGCAATTGTAATTCTTCTAGCAAGACAAACTTGTTAACCATTATACCACCTCGAGTTTCCCATGTGCTTGCATTTATGTACGGTTTTAGATTTATAATATATATATATATATATATATATATATATATATATATATATATATATTCTAGACATATTCTATTAAATATAAGAGACAATGAATGTCTATTATGTTTAATCATGAGCCGTTCTAAACGTCGTATTTTTGCTTTAATTTCAGTTGAAAATAAAGACAAAAATTCTCCAACATTTGGATAATTATTTATTGGTTTTCTTCTAAGCTTTCGGCTCACATGAGCCATCTTCAGAGAGGTAGTTTAAACTGAAATATTATAAAATCCACCATCACCGACGATTTTATTTTGTGTTGACATAAAACTCCGCTTGGCAACGGCAATAGTTACCAAAAATAATAAACGCAGTTCTTAAGTTTGCGATGTGGTTTTATGACGTCACACCGCGGGATAGCGCGAAATGACAACAAAACCATCTAGTCAAATGCAATGTAATATGTTATTTCCTGTTTTAAAGTTGATTTTATTGAGTGTTGGTTGTTTTGATTTGATGTACATGGCCTCCAATATCTGCAGGTTCCTCTTACTATGTGTATGAGTAAGGATCACCGTATTGTTGACCAAAATCTGTCTGATATTACCTACATGTTTATGTTTTTCAGAGAAATGTTGTTTAATAGTACTCTGATCAGAAAGATGACATGTAAGTCTACGGGAGAGCGTGGTTGTGGTAAAACCAATATATGTACTAGGTTTTTGAGTAGTATCAGAGATGCAATCTCTGAATGTGCATGTAAATTGGTACACTACATTGGTTTTTTGTAAAGAATTTAGTTTAGTGCCTGTTGGGTTATTATAAACTATGAGGTCAATTGTTTTAAACTTTTTATAATATATAATGAGTTTAATTTGATTATTACTATCCACTGGTTTAACATTTCTACGTATTATGTTTTTGAGAGTTTTTTCATCTTGTTTATAATTATTATGTATTTGGTTGCAATAGTATAAGTTAATAGTGTTATGTTTATTTTGATGTAAACCATTATTATTAATATTATCATTATTGTTAGAGCTATTAAGTTTGTTGAGATACATTTTAATTTGTTGATCAATAACGGAGTTAGGAAATCCATTATTGACTAGTGTTTGCTTAATGTTGTGTAATTCTTTATAAAATATAGATTTGGAAGAAGATATCATTTGTGTGCGTTGAAGTAAGTTTTTTATAACAGCTAACTTATATCGTTGGGGACATTCACTATTATAATTAAGAAGACACGAATTTATGCTAGTTGGTTTCCTATATAGAGAAGTAGTAAATTTATGTGTGCTAGAATCAATGAATACATCAAGGAATGGGAGTTTGTTATTAATATTAAGTTCTAATGTAAATTTGAGGACGGAGTGACTTTCAAATTTGTTTTTAAGATATTTAATTTGATCGATATTCTTAGCTAAAACAAAGATGTCATCTATATATCTTACATATATAGAGGGTTTATTGTTGTCATTAATTATTTTATTTTCTAGATTTGCCATATAATAATTAGAAAAGAGGGGACCTAAAGGAGATCCCATCGCAATACCATCTATTTGTGTATAAATATTGCCTAAGGGGTCGTGAAAGGGTACTTGTGTGGTGCATGCTAATAATAGTTTTTTAATATAGTGGGTTTAATATTGATTGATGGGAGAGTAGCATGGTCGTATACATCACGGATAATGATATCAATTGTTTCATGGACGGGAACATTTGTGAATAAGTTTTGAACATCCAAAGATGCAATCATTTGATTATTAGGTTTTACGGAATGGAGAATCTGTAAAAATTCGTCCGTGGAGTTAATGCTATATTTTCCAGGAAGATAGGGAGTAATTAGTTTGTTAAGTGTTTTGGAAAGGTTATATATTGGTGTGGGTATTTGAGAAATGATAGGTCGGAAGGGATGATCTTTTTTATGGATTTTTACATTTCCATAAAGGTAGCCGGGCTGATTATCACCTATAATCTTTTGAAGTTTATAGGATCCTATTTCAGCATTGTTTGCAGTAATAAGTTTATTAATATGTTTTTTAAGTTGGGTTGTGGTATTACAAGTTAATTTTTTAAATTTGTTGTGATCGTCGAGAATGGCCTGTAATTTTGAGTGATATTCCTGTCTGTTTAAAATAACAAAAGTATTGGTTTTATCGGCACATCGGATAACAATATTTTTGTTGTTTTTGAGATGTGTGGCTGCTTTTATGAGAGGCATATTTATAATATCATTAGGATTTTTATGGTAACGGTGTTTGATTGATTCAGCTTTGAGTAATTCTTTTAAGCCTACCTGTGTAGTAATATGGTTGTCATGTTCGAGTTGAAGTATTTGTTGGTATAAAGCTTCAATTTCCATTTGTTTAAACATTGAATTAGGTTTCTGTGTGACATGAAAATTTGGTCCGAGATTAAGGAATTCTATTTCATCTGGAGTAAGTTGGTAATCCGATAGGTTAATGAAGTTGTCATTGATGTTTGGTTAGAGTATTTTTCCTTTATATAATTTGTTTAGCTTTTTTTTGGATGACTTGTTTATGGGATTCATGTTCCTTTTGTGTTGTATTGCATAATAAATCCAATATTTCCTTGAATTTTTCACTTGTGGTAGAAGACTGTAAAATTTCTTTGATGTGTACAATTTCAGTGTTGATTTCTTGTAATTCTTGTTTGGCTGTGTGCATTTGACGTTTTATGAGGTTCCATTGCAATTTCTTAGCGGTGGGATCATTTAATCCTGCGGCATCATGTAACTTAAATTTAGTATATTGAGGCAGCAAGTAATTTTCTAGACATATTCTATTAAATATAAGAGACAATGAATGTCTATTATGTTTAATCATGAGCCGTTCTAAACGTCGTATTTTTGCTTTAATTTCAGTTGAATATATATATATATATATATATGTATATATATATGTTGTAATTGAAAACAAGAGTCGTGCCAGTGATAGTAGGTTCACTTGGAATGATAAGAAATGGAACAAAATAACACATTGAATAATCCCTGGAAACCCCAGCTTAAGAGATATAAAAAAATTGTCTTATTAAGTACAGCCCACACACTAAGGAGAACTTTGTGTATGTAACGATAGGGATGATGGGGGAAATCAAAAAAGCATGAAATGGGGCCATAACAACAGGTCACGACCTGCCTTAGGTCTTCTCGCAGACGTGGTTGGTAGTGCGATCATAGCAAAAATCAAAATAATATGAAAAATGATTAATAATATATTTATTCTGTACTTCTGTATGGACCACTTTTTAAAAGTAAATATCAAAGTGTGGAATTTAGATTTCTTATTTTAAACTATATATATATATATATATAGTCATTCGCAGATATATATATTTTAAAATATAAGAGACAATGAATGTCTATTATGTTTAATCATGAGTCGTTCTAAACATTGTTTTTGACTTTAATTTTAGTTGAAAATAAAAACAAAAATTCTCCAACATTTGGATAATTTTTTATTAAGTTGGTTCTAAACTTTCGGCCCTGGTACTAAAATAAATCCACTATATTTATTGGTTTTACTACAACCACGCTCTCCCGTAGATTTACCTGTCACCTTTCTGATCAGAGAACTATTAAACAACATTTCTCAAAAAAACATAACCATGTAGGTAATATCAGGCAGATTTTAGTCAAGAATACAATAATCCTCACTCATACACACAGTAATTAGAGACCATCTACATTAAATCCAAACAACCCACACTTAATAAAATCTCGTTTAAATATGGTCATAAGATGTTACATTGCATCTGAATGTATGGTTCTGTTGTCATTTCGAGCTATGACGCGGTGTGACGTCATAGAACCGCATTTCAAATTTGCTAACTACGTTTGCCATTTTTGGTGACTGTTGCATTGATAAAATCGTCGCTGATGGTAATTGTTTCTTTGTTGCCGTTTTTATAAGCTTTCTGAAGATGGCTCATATGAACCGAAAGCTTAGAACCAACTTAATAAAAAATTATCCAAATGGTGGAAAATTTTTGTCTTTATTTTCAACTGAAATTAAAACCAAAATACGATGTTTAGAATGGCTCATGATTAAACCTAATAGACATTCATTGTCTCTAATATTTAACAGCATATATTTAGAAAATTATTTGCTGCCTTGATGTACTATATATATATATAGTGCGATTTATTGTAGTCGAAATTACGTAGAAATAAAAATAACACTGTCATTGGCCTCAATCACGGTCTCCAGACGACTTTGGAATCTCTTGCGTCTCTTTTGCAGTAGGAGACATATTGCTCCATCTTTGCAAAAATTCAGATCAGTCAAAAATGATGTCCAACGCCAGTGAGATGTTGCCTAATTCATACGATTCAGCGTTAAAAAATATGAAGCGGTCATATGGATATTATATAGATAATATATTATTTTCCACCATAAAAAAAATTACCCCAGATAAAAAGTCGTTCGCCTCTCGCCAATCTACGCCAATTATATTTCTACCAGCTCAGATCATCGCGGCTAGGAGAAACAAAACCGCGTACAACTCAATCTTCATTCCTTTTGCATTCCTTTGGCAAGAGGAAAGTTTAACTCAGCTATCGTATTTCCCGGAAAAAATAAATTTGTGGAGCACACTACCGATATGATGCTTCCTCGTTCGTAACATTTTCAAATTTTTTAAGTAGAGGGTAATCTGTTATCTATCCAATATATCTTCATAATTTTCTTTCTGTTATCCACTTACAACATTCTCATTCATTAATCTTTTAACTTGGATGGGTCATGCGTTTTTCCATTAGGTAAGAAAGAGTATATTAAAATTATATATTAAAATTATCTATGTTTTATACTTGCTAAATTATATATATATATATATATATATATAATTTAAAATAAGCAATATAAATTCCAAACTTTGATATTTACTATTAAAAAGTGGTCCATACAGAAGTACAGAATAAATATATTATTAATCATTTTTCATATTATTTTAATTTTTGCTATGGTCGCACTACCAACCACGTCTGCGAGAAGACCTAAGGCAGGTGGTGACCTGTTGTTATGGCCCCATTTCATGCTTTTTTGATTTCCCCCATCATCCCTATCGTTACATACACAAAGTTCTCCTTAGTGTGTGGGCTGTAGTTAATAAGACAATTTTTTATATCTCTTAAGCTGGGGTTTCCAGGGATTATTCAATGTGTTGTTTTGTTCCATTTTTTATCATTCCAAGTGAACCTACTATCACTGGCACGACTCTTGTTTTCAATTACAACATTTATTTCTATTTCAATTTCCAGGTCTTTATATTTTGACAGTTTTTCGAATTCCTTGGTTGCTATGTTACAATCTGCTGGACAAGCCTTTAAAATTATAGGACATTTTTGTTTCGTTCTCGTTTTTAACAATAATGTCCGGGCTATTTGCTTCAATTTTTCTGTCTGTGTAGATGGTGTAATCCCACAGAATAGTGACATCTTCTATTTCTGTATCCGGTGGTGGGTGATGTTCATATCATATTGTTTACAGATTTTTCATAGTGTTTGCACATTGTCCAGTGTAAATGTTGCCCCACTCTATCGTGACGATTTCTATATATACATTTGGGGCAATTACAGAACAACCTGAGATTAGATGGTCTATTGTTTCTTGGTGTTTATCACAAAACCTGCATTTTGGATCCATATTATGATGCATAATATTTGCCTGGAAGTTTCTAGTGAAAAGACATTGGTCTTGCGCTGCAAGAATAAAGCCTTCAGTCTCAGACTTTAATCCAGATGCACGTAACCATCGATGAGAATTAACTTTATCAACATTAGATTTATTGTCATGTACTGGATATTGGCCATGCAGAGGTTTGTCTTGCCAATGTTGTTTCATCTGTTCAAGAGCTTTATTTTTGGCTTTCAATTTCATAATTTTTCCCGCAGTAGTTCTTTCTTGGCTTCTATTTTGCTTTTCTAAAGAATCTACTAACTGTAAATCTTGTTTGTTTTTACTGCCTTCTTTTATTATTGAATATTTTTACTTTCTGTTTTCATGTTGTTTGACTAATTGTATCATTCAGTCCTTTGTTGTTTCTATGTATGTTAGTAAGCCAATAGTTGTTGTATTGTATGACAATTCTAACTGAATAAGACCTCTTCCACCTTCTTTACGGGGTATGTATAGACGGTCTACATCAACCTTTGGATGATGCATGTTATGCTTACAAAGAATCTTTCTGGTTTTAGAAGCCATTCGCCTGATGTCGTTTAGAGTGAAATTTATGATGTTGAAACTATATAGGACAACTGGGATTGCAAGGCTATTAATGGCCATAATTCTGTTCTGAGAATTCAATTGTTTTTAATAGCCTTCTCTATTACTCTTTACGCACTATATCTTTCATTTTTTATGGCGAATTTTTTCAATTTCATTTTCACCTAGGTATTTATAAGCTTCTTCTGGCTTTAACTCTTTTATTATTTCAGCAGGGTCTAAGCCAATTGAGGATGTTTGTTGTAGCAACCAACGTAAAACTCTAGATTTAACATATTTATTCAAATTGAATTTCATTCCAATGTCTTCGCTGAAGCATTTTACAGTTTGCAGAAAAACTTCCAGCTCGTTATCATTCTTAGCATACAACTTTAAGTCATCCATGTAAAATAGATGGCTTATTTTCTTTTGGGCTATTTTATAACCACATTCTGTCTTGAGTGGTTAGTGCTACTAATGATATGCAGAATAGTAAGGGAGATAAAGAATCACCTTGAAATATACCTGTTTTGATGTTTATTTCACCAGACTTATAGGTTCCATTTATATGATTGAGGTAAAGGGTTGTTTTCCATATCGATATGCATTATTTGATGAAATTGATGATGACGAGTGATGTCTTGTATATATTTAAAGTCTTTAAGTTCCAAGAATGTGGTACACTATCGACTCAGATCACACCTTTCCAGCACTTCTAAACTTACAGCATTATCTTCACAGCGATTTGTGTGTATCAGGATTTTTACATTATGACCTGTGACTTTTTTGATGTTACTACTCTTTATTTCTGTTTCCGGTTCCTTTTCATATTTTGTTGATTCGTCTATACTGATTGCAATTCTTTTTTTTTTTTTCACGTCTATCAATCGGTTATTTCGCATGATGTATCTTTGTACATTGGCTAATTTATTTTCGTCAATGTACTTTCTATTTGTTTGTCCAACCTTTTCTCGTCAAATGTCATATACTTGGCGAGTGATGTTTTTGGGAGGTTCGAGTAACGCTTGATGAAATGCAGTCGTAACGACTTTGTTCTCCTCACGAGACCATTTTATGTTTTCTTTCTTAAAATATACGGTTATAGATCTCGCTGGAGAATTTCAGGTTTATCATTAGGATTATACTCGTTGTGGGGACCTGAAGATTCATTCTTTGTGTAGGAGTTTTTTCCAATGACAGATTTTTCGACCTCAGGAAGGTTCTTTCCTGAAGGATGAGCTCCCTGTTTATCCACTGGAAGAGCCATACTGAAGGTTTTATGTCTATTTGTATTTCTCATATTTTTCCCACGAGTGACGCACAAGTCTAGAAGTCCAAAATTGCCCGGCACGTTGGGTAACGGTCTTTTACAAACAGGGTCCCGAAACCTGTAGGGGATCGTTTGTCACCTCATAACCCAGTACCTATTCACCCATCGGCACAATTAACACCTTGAGTTGCGGGTTGTTGTTCGGAGTTTTCCTTTTCCTAAATGGGTTGCCATACGACAGCTGACAGAGACGCGATTGGAATTCAAAGAGAAAGACGCTAGTTAAAAAAAAAAACATGGGCGTAGCAGCCGCTCAACGAAACAAAACATCACGACCCTAGACTATTTTGTTAAGAAAATGTTGCTACTATCACTAGTCCTTGTAACAATAATAATTGTTAAGAAAAAAATTAATGGAAATGAAAAAGTTGACATACGTTTAAGTTTATTAGTGCTGTGAGATTTAAAATAAAAACAATAATTTGTTCGCCCACTGCATATTCAGTTATTTTATATTAAAGTCGTCGAAAATAGGGTTATCAAAATAAAATAAATAAAATAAGTAAAAATGAAAAAAATAAATAAAAATAAATATATAAATAAGTACGTATTTTTTCTGAAAAAGAATATCGTAGAAATTATATCAAAATGTTTTTCATCGTATTTTTTTTCTGTTATTTTGTTTTGTTTTGTTTTTTGTTTTTACGAAAATTATAATAGTTTTAAAAAAATTATTTTGAAATATCGACAGCTAAGGAAATATGAATAATAATAAAACTGATGATTCTATTTATTAGGATCATTTAAAGAAGAAACAGAGAAATTAAATAATATATGAAGAAAAATTCATGTTTATGTTATAATAGTAAAACGGAATTTCATATAGAAAAAATCAAAGAGAAAGACGCTGGTTAAAAAAAAACAATCTTGGACGTAACTGCCGCCCAACGGAAAAAAATCACTACACTTAAAGAGTATTTTGTTGAAAGAAAAAAAATTGTTGCTACCGCCACTAGTCCTTTCACCAAAAATAATTGTTAAGATAAAATTTAAAAAAATCAAAATTTAATGGAAAAGAAAAAGTTGACATACGTTTGAGTTTATTACTTCCGTGAAATTTAAAAATAATAATTTCTTCGCTCTCTGTATATTCTGCTATTCTTTCATTAAAGTCGTATATTCGAAAATAAGGTTATCGAAAAATAAATAAATAAATAAAATGAATGAATAAAAAAATAAATAAGTATTTTTTTTTTAAATATATCGTAGAAATTTTATTATACTGGTTTTAGTGTTTTTCATCGTATTTTTTCTGTTGTCTTGTTTTATTTTTTATTTTTTAGAAAGGTTATCATAGTTTTATTTTTTGCTTTTAAGATTATCATGTTTTATTTTTTGTTTTTAAGAAAGATTATTTATTATTTATTATTTATTATTTATTATTTATTTTGTGTTTTTAAGAATGATTATCATAGTTTAAAAAACATATTAGCGGAAAATCGACAACTAAGGGAAATATGAATAATAAGAAAACTAGTTGATGAATCTATTAGGATCATTTAAAGAAGAAACAGATAATTTAAATAATATACGAAGAAAAATTCATGTTTACGCTTAAAATAGTAAAACAAAATTTCATTAGAAAAAAAACGTTACGTTTTCAGGAACCTCAGAAAAGTACCTCATTCTCGTTGTAATTTCAATCGCGTTATTATTATTATCATCATTTTTCATCATATTTCGATTTCTGCTTTGGTCTCACTACCAACCAAGTCTGCGGGGAGACCTAAGGCAGGTAGTGGCGTGTTGTTATGACTCCATTTCATGTTTTTCTATCTTCCCTATCATCCCCAGCATTACATAGATAACGTTTTCCTTAGTGTGTGGGCTGTACTTAATAAGACAATTTTTTGTATATCTCTTAAGCTGGGGTTTCCAGGGATTCTTTCAATGTGTTGTTTTGTTCCATTTTTTATCATTCCAAGTGCACCTACTATCACTGGCACAACTCTTGTTTTCAATTTCCACATTTTTTCTATTTCAATTTCCAGGTCTTTATATTTTGACAGTTTTTCAAATTCCTTGATTGCTATGTTACAATCCGCTGGACAAGCCATATCAATTAATAGACAAGTTTTCTCCTTCTGGTTTTTAACAATAATGTCTGGCCTGTTTGCTTCAATTTTTCTGTCTGTGTAGATGGTGTAATCCCATAGAATGGTTACATCTTCTATTTCTGTAACCGGTGCTGGATGATGTTCATACCAGTGTTTGTTTACAGTTTTTCCATAATGTTTGCACATTGCCCAATGTAAATATTGCCCAACTCTATCGTGGCGATTTTTATATTCGTTTGGGGCAAGCACAGAACAGCCTGAGATTAGGTGGTCTATTGTTTCTTGGTGTTTATCACAAAACCTGCATTTTGGATCCATATTATTATGCATAATATTTGCCTGAAAGTTTCTCGTGAAAAGACTTTGGTCTTGTGCTGCAAGTATAAATCCTTCAGTTTCAGACTTTAATCCAGATGCACGTAACCATCGATGAGTATTAACTTTGTCAACATTGGATTTATTGGCACGTACTGGATATTGGCCATGCAGAGGTTTGTCTTGCCAGCGCTGTTTCATCTTTTCAAGAGCTTTATCTTTGGCTTTCATTTTCATATTTTTTGCCGCAATAGTTGGTTCTTGGCTACTGTTTTGCTTTTCTACAGAATCTACTAACTGTAAATCTTGTTTGTATTTACTGCCTTCTTTTATTATTGAATATTTTTTCTTTCTTTCTTCATGTTGCCTTACTAATTGTATCATCCAATCCTTTGTTGTTTCTATGTATGTTAGTAAGCCAATAGTTGTTGTCTTGTATGACAATTCCAGCTGAATAAGACCCCTTCTACCTTCTTTACGGGGTATGTATAGACGGTCTACATCAGCCTTTGGATGATGCATCTTATGCTTAGAAAGAAGCTTTCTTGTTTTAGCATCCATTCGCCTGATGTCGTTTAGAGTCCAGTTTAAGATGTTGAAGCTATATTGGACAACTGGGATTGCAAGGCTATTAATGGCCATAACTCTATTCTGTGAATTTAATTCAGTTTTTAATATCATTCGTAGCCTTCTATAGTACTCTTTACGCACTATTTCTTTCATTTTTTTATGGTGAATGTTTTCGCTCTCATTTACACCTAGGTATTTATAAGCTTCTTCTGGTTTCAATTCTTTTATTGTTACAGCAGGGTCTAGGCTAATTGAGGATGTTTCTTGTATTGATCCACGTAAAACTGTAGCTTTAGCACATTTATTCAAATTAAATTTCATTCCAATGTCTTCGCTGAAGCATTTTACAGTTTGCAGAAGACCTTCCAGCTCATTATCATTCTTAGCATATAACTTTAAGTCATCCATGTAAAATAGATGGCTTATTTTCTTTTGGCCTATTTTATAACCACATTCTGTCTTATTAAGTTGACTGGTTAGTGCTATTAATGATATGCAGAATAGTAAGGGAGATAAAGAATCACCTTGAAATATACCTCTTTTGATGTTTATTTCATCAGACTTATAGGTTCCATTTATATGATTGAGGTAAAGGGTTGTTTTCCATATAGACATGCACTGTTTGATGAAATTGATGATGACGGGCGATATCTTGTATATATTTAAAGTCTTTAAAATCCAGTCATGTGGCACACTATCGAATGCCTTTCGATAGTCTATCCAGATTTTTCTTTGTACTGTAGCAGTTTTCCAGGATCATTTTGTTAATCAGCAATTGGTCTTTACAACCATAATAGCCACGTTTGCACCCTTTTTGTTCAAGCGGTAAGATGTCATTTCTTTCTAAGAATAAATATGTCTGCTTTGTTAAAATAGATGTTAATAGTTTATATGTTGTCGGAAGACATGTAATTGGTCTGTAGTTTTTCGGATTTTTTGTGTCACCATTCTTGGGTAGAAGAAATGTAATTCCTTTTGTCAACCATGCAGGAATTTTAGTGGGATCGTCAACCATTTCTTGAAGTTCTTTGGCTAGTTTTTTATGTGATGCGCTTAAATAATATAGCCAAAAGTTAGGAATTTTATCTATGCCTGGGAATTTCCAATTGTGTGTTTTTTTTAGTGCATATTATTATTATTATTATTATTATTACATCATGCTCATCTCAAAAGCTACTAAGATTCAGTGTTCAATATCACTGGCTGATGATGGTGTTTTGAACATCGAAACGTAAAAGCTTTTGCGTTGCGGTATGCTATTATGCTACTACATATATATCCCGGTAAAGAAGGCCTAAGGTTTTATGATTTTGAGTTCTCTGGCAGTTACTTTCTTTTAAAAGTGCTCAATACAATAAATATTGTAGAGCATAATATAATCATGTAATTATAAATTAACAATATATCGCGACACGGAAATTTCTATGCTTCGAGACTTCTATCTTATCTTCAGGCAATATTTTGTGTTATTTGTGAAAATGATTTTTGTTGTGTTAGCTGGGAAAAAGAATTTGGGAGATTTAAAATACAAATTTGATGGAAACACGAGCAAATGCAAAAGGAAGCTACAAGAATTATGCTAGACTAAATGCTAGACTAAATACTCGAAATAAATACTTAAAAATAAAAATAAAATTAAAAAAAATATCAATTTAAACTTCTCTGCGTTCTTTTTCATTCGAGCGCATGCGTTGTCCCATCAATATTAACAATACTTTTGCCGATCAAATTTTAATGAACGATACATGTCACACGAAAAGTTTTCCACGTTGTTGTAGTATTGTCACATAACTAAGTTTGTCACCGTTGTATCTCGGAGTGGGGGGGATAAACAGAGAAAAGAATAGTATAAGAAATATTCTTAACACTGAGTAAAATATAAATAGAGATTTATCATACGTTAGTACAATAAACCAAATACATATACACGAATAACACTTATGAAGGCACTGTCTTTGTATAGGACGTATGCGTCCGTCGTGAGAAGAAAGCTTCCGTCACTCCCATGTAATGACGTAGAGTCTAGTATAGTCAGTCGCTCGCTTTCCTCCGCTAACATTCTTCACTACAGTTTGATTCCCGTCGCGGTCTTTTATGACCCGGGCCATACCCATTGCGGGGTAGGACCAGGATATTCCTCTACAGCAATATCTCTCCAGAACAGTCACCTAACTGAGTGAGAACAGTAATGCTGACTTCGAAGCTTTGCGAATTTACCACTATGGTGTCCTTACTTTTCATGGATATTTTTTGTCTCTTTCTTGCAGATTTAATAAATGGTGATTTAATGATTTGTATACAAATGAGAAATTCAGAAAGAAGACTATTTAGAATAAACTGAAAATAGCAAACTACTACAAGAAGAGAATGACAAAAATCCATCAATCATATGATACGGAAATGACTTAAATTAAATAAGGTGTACAATAAAGTAAGAATAATGAGATTACCAGAGTATGAAAATATAGAAAAATCTTATTAAAAACAAAGAAAACAGCTCTAGATTGCTGTTGTAGTGAAATATCCTGTCCTACCCGGGGTTATAAAAAACCGGGACTAGAACGAACTACAGTGTCATCGTCACTCGACTGACGACTCTATGATATTGTCAGCTCTCTGCCTTCAGCGAAGAGAGCGCACTCTGCTTCCGAGCAGAGAGCAATAACCCAGTCGTGGTTCCGCCGAAGGGTAGAAGCACGACTGGGGAATAATAGACAGACATTTTTTGGCCGGGCCAAATAGCCCGGAAGGACCAGATATAAACTGACCATGTGTCATATGTTGCCCTTACTGGGGAGGGACAGCTAAATAATGTCATCGTCACTCGACTGACGACTCTATGATACTGTCAGCTCTCTGCCTTCAGGGAAGAGAGCGCTCTCTGCTTCCGGGCAGAGAGCAATACCCCAGTCCTGGTTCCGCCGAAGGTTAGAAGCACGACTGGGGAAAAATAGACAGGTATTTTTGGCCGGGCCATATAGCCCGGAAATTCACACTCATAACTGACCATGTGTCACATGTTGCCCTTAGTGGGAGGGACAGCTAAATATAGTCATCGTCACTCGACTGACGACTCTATGACACTGTCAGCTCTCTGCTTTCGGGTAGAGAGCGCTCTCTGCGTCCGAGCAGAGAGCAATCACCCAGTCGTGGTTCAGCCGAAGGGTAGAATCACGACTCGGTAAAAATAGACAGATATTTTTGGCCCGGCTATATGGCTGGGTATACCCACAACAAACAGACCTTGTGTCACATCTAACCTTACGTGGGAAGATTTGTAAATACCGTCATCGTCACTAGACTGACGACTATGACACTGTCAGCTCTCTGCTATCGGGTAGAGAGCGCTCTCTGCTTCCGATCAGAGAGCAATAACCCAGTCGTGGTTCCGCCCTGAGGTAGAATCACGACTGGGGAAAAATAGACAGATATTTTTTGGCCTGGCTATATGGCCGGGAAGACCCACAATAAAAAGACCTTGTGTCACATCTAACCTTACGTGGGAAGGTTGGTAAATAACGTCATCGTCATTAGACGGCTCTATGATACTGTCAGCACTCTGTCTTCGAGTAGAGGGCGCTCTCTGCTTCCGAGCAGAGAGCAATAATTCAGTCGTGGTTCCGCCGAAGCGTAGAAGCACGACTGGGGAATAACAGACAGACATTTTTTGGCTGGGCCATATAGCCCAGAAATCCCAGTCATAACTGACCATGTGTCACATTTTGCCCTTACTGGGAGGGACAGCTAAATAATGCCATCGTCATTATACGAGAGTGATGGTGATTATACGAGAGCCGTCGTGATTATACGAGAGTCATCGACCTTAGTCGAGAGCCATCGTCATTAGACGAGAGTTAGACGTTACTAGACGGAAGCATTCTTCATCAGACGGACGCATTCGTCCTATACAAAAAATTGTCTTCTTGATTGTTATTTTTGTTAACCATTCGTTGGTGTACGTGTATTTGGTTTATTGCATTGAGGTATAATAAATCTCTATTCATATATCCTCAGTGTTAAGTATTATTTCTTGCACTATTCTTTCTCTGTTTATCCCCTTCCTTGGATATAACAGTTGATATGTGATATCTGTGCTTCTGTATGGAAGTAAATGTTAGACGATCTAATCAATGAAGAAGGAGAGGCTTGAGGCAACGGAAATATGGTTTACAGAAGGATACTGAGGATACCATGGACAGAGCACGTGTGCAAACATGAGGTGTTGAAAAGAATGCAAACTAGAAGAAAACTCATACATAATATCAGAAAGAGACAAATGAGGTTCTTGAAGACGTAATGAAGAAAGAAAGCCGGGTGAATTTAATACTCACAGGTCGGAGTGACAGGAGAAAGCAGCACGAGACGTACTTGTTAGGTCTGAGCAAATGGATGGCGGAGCGTGGTTTAAAGATGCCAAGAGAAAAAATATTGAGAGCTACAAGACAAACTCAAGTAGAAGTCCATGATCGTCATTGTTCTGAAGGGAAACGGCGCATGAAAAAGAAGAAGAAGAAGAAGAAGAAGATAGAAGAAATTCTTTAGAATACACAATGAGAACTATTGAATGGAAACTTCTGTTAGACCTAACATAGTATAAGAAACAGGATAAGATCTGCTTCTTCTATGTACCTTGTTTTTTAATGACGTAGGCAATCATGGTTTTCCGCTTCTCCCTATCCCTGGTGTCTCTTAGCACGCTTTCTCCTGTAACACCACGCAACCCCCGTTGCGTCATCTATCTGCTCAGGCCCTTCAAATATGGTATCCGCTGATTTACCCGGTCTCATTTTCCTTCTATTTGTTCTGTTAGTATCAGGTTCTCCAAACCCCACTTCATCATTGCATGCCCCAGAATATTTAGCTGTTTTTCCTGATGCTCAGTTTTCATTTTATTTTCGCTTCCATCATTTCTAAAGCCTCATCATTGCTCACATGCTCGGTCCATAATATCCGCAGTATCCTTCTGTAGAATCACATTTGAGTTTCTTCAAGTTTCTTCTATATCTTTGATGATATTGTCCAGCATTCACTGCCATATTGAAGAAATGACATCATATAGCAATCCAGAACTCTCTTCTTTGTTTCTAGTGAAGGTTTCCTGTTTCTTAATTCTTTACTCAACTTCTGGAACGCGTACTTCGCCATGCCAATTCGCTTTCGGATCTCTGTGTCGCACTTTCCGTCTTCTTTAGAACACTTCCCAGTTATTTCAATTTTTGTACCTGTTTGATTCTAGTATCCCCGACCTGTATTTGGCATTTTGGGCTGCTCTTTTTGCTGATGACCATGCATTCATTTTTCTTGCAGTTTATTTGTATTTTTTCTTTGTCAATCTCTTCAGCTACATTCTATATGAGGTCTTTTAGTTTTCTTTCCATGTCTTCAGTCAGCACAGTATCATCTGCATACCTTATGTTGTTCAAATTGTGGCATCCGATGACAAATCCTGGCATAACATCTAGGGTCCTCAAAATAATCTCGCTGTAAAAATTGAATAGATCCGGTGAAAAGACACATCCTTGTCTTACGCCTCTTTCTGTCTTTGTATATCTACTGAATTCGTTACCTGTCCGTATACAAGCGGCGGTTTGCTGCCAGTAGAGATTCTTGATTAATCTTATGTCTTTCGCAAATATGTCAAGGTTGCCGAGCATCTTCGTCAATTCTTTGTGGTGTATTTTCTCGAACGCCTTTGCGTAATCGATAAACATAGGTACCAGTCCGCCTTCATTTGTATTGCCCCTTCGGAGAGCAACCTAATCATAAATATGGCGTTCCTTGTTCCACTGTCTTTGACGAACCCTCTCTGTTCTTGTCCTATCTCTGGGTTAATTCTTCTTCTCGCTCTATTCTTTAGGATTCGCCTCATCAAAGCGGCGCTTAGAAATCAACCTTTCTTACCTGATTATGCAAACGACTTGGATGCGTCTATATCAGTTTGGTAATTCGAAATACAAATTCATCCGAAAATTTAGGCTACGAGATCTTACCAAAGCATTAAAACAAGATTATCAATAGATATCCCCATTCGAAATCATAAAATGAAAGTGAAAGTGAAAGTACAAAGCTAGCGAAGTATATGGATGTACCACCCCAACGGTCGTCCGAACAATTTTCTCCGGCGGCCGTTCTCCACGCTGTGATGTTTGCCGGGAGTTTGTTGAAAATGTCGGACGAACAGCTGGGGGTACAAGATTGAACTATAAGGAACGAACTTCCACAACTTGGATGAGTTGAAAGGATGCTTTATTCGTTTAGAGTTAGCCTTTTCGGTTGGGACAGGCGAATGTGACACACAGCTCTAACTCCAATTAATGGAGATCAACAAATCCGAACTGAACGAAACAAGACGAACGGAGATTCTTACTTCAAGTTCGCACCCGGCGGGACTCCTCTGACTTCTCTCAACTTCTCTTCACGGAAATCCGGAAATGCTCTAGACCACCGGTGACAAACATTGGCGACTGTAAGTCTGAAATTTCAGTTATCTTTTTTTTTTATCTTAATAAAGCTTCCGCCGGAAAATTTTTAATGTGTGGTCAAGATACAGTAAAGGACAGCCTTTGACCGGGTCATTCGAAAACGTACCTGCTGAACTTTATCACTGAGTCAAATATTTACCGGAAGAGTGGTAGGATTTAAAACAGTAATCGGATACCGTTGTCTCTTCCACAATTTTCCTCATAAAAGAAAAAGCGTTTATTTATATATTTTTTCCTCTTCTTTTTCACTTTTGTTAGATATGTTTTTAAACTATTTTCTATTCTAATCTATTTTCTATTTTAATCTATTATAATAAAATACATATATGTCTAGTTATCGTGTCACATGGACTTTGAGACTTTGAGAATAGATAATAAAGAAATGAAGAAACAAATAAAATAGAAAAATATCTCGTGAAAAAATTACAATAGAAAGAACACTGAACAATAGAAACTTTTCAATAAAATATTTCAATATTGATATACTCAGAGCCCTCTTAAAACTGAACAGAGTTTATGCGATGAATAAAAAAGACATAATAAATGAAGATAAAACTGGGTATCTCTTAATGGCATGATATTTAAAAATGCTGTGTGAAAAGAGAAGATAGTGAATGTTAGCATATTAGTATTAAAGATTGTGTTCATTAGACTATATGTGAAGTACTAATTACTGTTTATTGGTAAACTTGTACAGCGAGAATATTCTGAAAATCCTAGATGTTATGCCAGGATTTGTCATCGAAGGTCACAATTCGAACAACAGAAGGTACGAAGATGAAACAGTGCTGATAGCAGACACGGAAAGGAAACTACAAGACCTCCTACAGAAGGTAGTTGAAAAGAGTGACAAGAAAGGACTACAAATGAACTACAAGAAAACCGAATTCCTGGTCATCTGCAAAAAGATGAAATAAAAATTTGAAGCAACTGAAATGTGGTTCTACAGAAGGATGTTGCAGAAATCATGAATCGAGCATATGCGCAATGGTGAAGTTTTGGAAAGGATGGAAACGAAAAGGAAACCTGTACTGAGCATAAGGATAGAGACAGCTAAAGTTCCTGGGACATGCAATGAGGAAGGAGGGCTTGGAGAATTTGATAATAACAGGCCAGATAGAGGGAAGGCAAGACAAGAGAAATGCACTTGTCTGGACTGAGCGGGTGGATGGCAGAATGGTGATTGCTTGGTGTAACAGGAGAAAGCGTGCTAGAAACCACCAGGGATAGGGAGACGTGAAAGTCCATGATCGTCTATGTCCTGAAAGGACAAAGTACATAGAAGAAGAAGAAGAAGAAGAAGAAGAAGAAATATAGATATATCTGCATTTTTTCTCACATTTAAAAGAGTACTAAGGGGACTTGTTGTCACTCACTTGAGTTGCCTACCATTTTCCTCTGGAGATAACACGTATTTAATTAAAGACAATAACCCAACTCTGAAGAAGGAGTGTCGAAATTGAAAGGTTAGCAAAGATAGAGATAAATGTGCAATGTTGTCAAATTTTTACTTGAATATTTACTTGTTTAAATTGTTTGTTATTTTTTTTATTGAGAAAGAAGAATGCGAAAAATGTTTTCCTAGACTGAAAATGGCACGTATAAACAATTAGCAAATTTCCAAATAGTAAAAAGAAGATAGGGCAAATATTCATTTGGAATCGTTTGAGAAATATAAAAAAATATCGCGAAGAATAAAGCAGCAAGGAGTGGGCATGAAAGATGCGATGGCAAGCAAAACACAAAACGAATAACGAGGAAATGTGAACGTAAGGACAAAACGAAAACCAATTTGCATAAAAGGGAAAGAAAAAGAAAATTCCTAAAAGATGAGACCTTTTTCGAAGAAACTAAAAAAATATTAAAGTTTCTTTAATCATATTTTGTAACTTTAAAAAATTTTTTTCGATGCATCGATTTCTAAAATCGAAATTAACCCAAAACCAAAACAATAGTTTCTAGGCAAAAAAGCACACGCTGAAAAAAAAAAGGTTCGCGTTAAACTAATAGAAAGTTAGAAGCAGATGTCCGAAACACGTGAACTTAGCCAACGTTGGTTAGTTTTCCATTTATTTTTTATAATATTCTTTTTCGTTTGTTTGCTTGTTTGTTTGAAAATAAGCCCCCAGAAAGCATACTGAAATGGTAAAAAAAAACGAAAGATAAGGAAAATGAATATTGATTTGTACCCGTTCTGAACTGAGAAACCATTTACAGAAGAAAATGACAGCAGATGCGATATTGCACATTTCAGCATATTACAAATTTCCAAAGTCTAGCTTAGTTATGGCATATGGACAAGGTTGAAGTGAACTCAAAGTTAATGTAGATGTGATAACCAGTTTAGGTGAAACTTAGGTCTCCTAAATCAATCGGTTGAAAATTTAAGATATTTCAAAATAATAAAAAGAATTCAATTTATTTCATTTTCAAAACATAACGGAGATTGATTTTCTTGTTCTTACATAATACGAATAATCATGAATTACTTTCTGCTCATAAACTTCTTTTCCTGCTTATAACTATTATTTTCAATATGTAAATATAGCACCAATTGCAATCATGTATCTATTTAAATCTTTTTATCGTGGTGGTAGCCGTTATTAAGGTTATAGCTATGGCTAAATAATTTCCCCTAAACAAACTGAGGTCAACACACTATCAAAGTACAAAAATTGATCTTTATCAGTAAATTTAACAGCAATGAATACTTACAAAAATGGTATACAATATACTTTTGAAAAAAATATTACCAGCAATACATTTGACTCTCAACAAAAATACAAAAATTGACGTATTTTTTTACAAACATATGTCAATGAAACCTGATCTACAAAGAATACACACTTGTCGCCATTAAATAACTCATTGAATTTGATATGCCGTTAAACAAAATTAAACTTATACCTGTCCTTTTATTGCACTTACTCATTTTATAGTCGTTTCACCCAGAGCAAGGCAGTACTACCACTGGTGCGGAAGGGGATAGTTAAGAGAAGAGCGAAAGATTACATAAGTAGGGAGTGAACAGAAAGAGGAACAGGTTACAGGGGGTGTCATACAATGTATAAGAGAAGGATAGGAGTATTAAAGTGAAGAGAGTTACGTGAGAGTAGAATGAAAAGAAGAGTAATATACAGAGGGTGTCGAGGAGAGAGTAAGAAAGGAAATTGGAAATTGTAGCTATTAGGGAAGCACGTATACGAAACGGAGTTCCACAAAAATTAACTTCAAAAGCTCCCTTGCATCTTAGTGGCTTCATCACCTTGTTTGAGATAAAATGATAATAATAAATAGAAATAATAGGATTGAGTAAGACGAAAACAATTTCATAGCTCGAATTAACTTTGTAACCGTATTAGATGACCGCTTTATTATAGGATTCATCCGTTCGTGGCAACCTTCAGACGTTTGTTGAAGAAGGATATTTTCTTTTATAGAATGAAAATATATTTTTTGTTTTTCTATAATCGTATCGCCCCAATCGAGGCGGTTTACTGCAACTGGGGCGCAGGGAGGTACATAGGAGGAAAGTTATGGGAATGAGTGACATCTTATAGGGATTGTCAGGAAGTGGGTAAGAGAAGGATGAGAATACTGATGAGAGTAGAGTTGATAGAGAAAGAAGCATGAAAGAGAGGATGCAAGTCAGTGAGATAGGAGATGACTATTGACCATACATTTAAATTCTTGGAGATTGTAGCTATCGGGGAAGCAGGTAAACGGAAGGGAATTCCACAGGCGGGAAGTTGCTGGAGTAGAATTTGCTAATCTTGTGGCTCGAATAAATTCATATATTGGGGTACCAGGGAGCTAAGTTCATCGGAGCAGAAACCGTGAAAGTATTTGTAGAAGAGACACAGGGAAGCCACATCGAGCCCGTAAGAAAGTGACTGTATATGAGCTGCCAAGTCGGGATCGATCACATTATAGATTCTCTGTTGGATTTTGTCAAGGACCCCTAGGAGGATAGCAGGGCCACCCGAGCAAATATAGTAGCAGTATTCAATGCACGGGCGGAAGGTATATACTTTTAGTTGATAGGTTCTGGGGAATGCATTTATCGAGAGGAAATAATACAGTGTGTTGTATATGACACTTGCTTCACATAAGAACTAATAGGTCCCCTGGTGGCTAAAATAGCTACATTTTTTAACTAGCTTCTTGTGGGTAGCGAGAGAAAGAGAGAGGGAGAATACTGTTTAAAAATATGTTAACAATAATAAATACAGTAACAATAATGAATAATTTTGCAATTTGAGTCACTCATCAAAACCGTTCCCGATTCGGCTATAGGCAAGTGATTGATTGACAAGACAGTCTGTGCAATATTTCACAGTTTTTCGTAGAGTCTGGTCCGCTTATACTTACTAGTGTTTGGGGCGGTTCATATAAAGTTACATCAACAGAGATTCGAAGACGGATCATCGGGAAATTACACCGTCCAGTCGCCTGGAGGATTTAGCAACTGAATATATATATATATATATATATATATATATATATATATATATATATACTATAGTCATCCGCAGACAGATCTGTTTCGCTGTATTACAGCTCATCAGTACGGCTAGCGTGCTCTAATTCATTACTGAATGAGCGATGCGTATATGCCGGAGTAGCTACTGTTTACAAAGTCTCCCACTCTTCCAGAGTGCTCAATCAGGGTGTAAGAGCGTGAATACTCAACTGATATATATATATATATATATATATATAGATATATATCAGTTGAAAGGAATGTTTCTTTTGTGTAGACACTGAGAGTAGCACTACAGCAGATACATTAATTGCGTTGCGACTCGTGTCTAGCGTCAGTTCTTCAGATAGCACCGCTACATAGATTTGATGGACAATTTCCCTCTTTCATTTTAAAAAAATATATTTTGCTTTATTATATGAGGGACAGTCGTTGTAACATCGTTTCTAGATGAAAGGGAAAGAGAAAGGCTGTAATCACCACGGACTGTTTTGCCTCACTACCGGAATCCGGATGCGGGAAGAGTGTTAACTCTTCAACTTCTTCACTTATCTCGAAGCAGTAACAAAGGCATGTTATCATTGTCAGAAGCCCACACTAGTAGGGTTTGCTGTCCTGTAGTTTGCCTTTCTGAGTCAACCTACGTATTCTGTTACATGAATCTCATATATTAATATTTTCATATCAAAACTTAGATACTGTGTTAGGCTAAAAACGTATTGGTACATCCTATTAAATGCTAGTCTCTTGCTGAGACCAAGAACTAAAATTATACCTACTTAGAGCCAAACCCGAAGCAAAAACTAAAATAAAAGGGCTGATAAACTAATTTTGATCACACCCGGTATATATTTTCGATTTTCTGCACTACTGTAAGAACTGCAACCTTGAAACTTCTGAATATCGTTTCTTATGTCGTTGTCTATGAGTGGAAAGGGATATATATATATGTGATTAGAGGCAGCTAAGCAGATTTGGCAAATATAACGGGGTAGGACAATCTAGTAAATAGACGGTAGTCGTCGTATGCAGTATCCTGAGACGTAGGCGTAGTCAATAGACGTAAACTAATAGTCGTAGGCCTGTAGACCTCTGGTCGAAGACCTGTAGATCTCTAGCGGTAGACCCAAGCACGTAGACCTCTAGTCATAGACCTGTAGACCTATGGACGTAGACCTCTAGATGTAGACCTATGGACGTAGACCTCTATGCATTCTCACCTTCGTCTGTGTTTATGGCTGACACCGGCCAATCACATTACTGTAAGGGGGAATCAAGTTGTATGCATATTCATTACGTATTCATTACATGAGTACAACATGTAGATATGGCATCATGCCTTGAAAACTATAAGTCAAACATACAGATTCTGGGAAGAAAGTGATTTCTGATAAAAATGTGCAGCAGAGGATATCATCTTTGCATTTTATCACATATCTTCTGGTAAATAGCAAAGGAATTGAAATAGTATTTTGTAATATAAAAACAATGTATATTTGTTTGGGGCATTTTAGACAATTTTTAGATAACCTACAACATAACTATCTATTCTTTTAATCTGCTTGTGTCTTTTAGTGGCTTCTATAGCCAAAACAATATCGATAATATTACATGAAATAATAAATTCTGAATGCTAAGTTGGCAGGTGATTCTTTTTCCAAATGTTTGCAATTTAATGTCCAGAGTAATTTTGCTTATGAGATTGTCAAAATGTAAACATTGATCCGCTTCATACATCAGTCAAAAGGTAAACTGAATCTGTTGAGTCAAAATGTAAGCAACGATAGTGGTATACTTTAGTTAAACGTTGAATATTCTTTTAGTTTATTATTTTGTCAAACGTTAAGCATTTAATTACGTTATAATTGAGTTTATGAACATCAATCCAAAGGGTGAACCTATTTGGAAATGCAGTCGGCCTATTTTGAGTTCTCTCACCGATATGAAAAAATCATTTATGAACCATATACTGAAAGTTTGGTTGAAATCATAGCCCTTGACCTCTTCCGGTTTTGTTTTTTTTTTTATTTTTGTTGGAAACATTTAACATTTTATTATGTTGACATTCTTCTGGAATGCATTTACAGAAGCTCGTTGAGTAGGTTACCTGATGCTTTCTCATGCTTGTATTGCTTTCACTGTACCCTGTGGAAGTTCTCTTTTCCAAGTCCTCTTTGTAGCATTGACTCACCTCAGCGACCAAAAGTGCTAGGGTGACGTGTATGTTTTGCAAAGGAATGTGGAGTCGGCAAATCGACAAGATTTTGACGGATGGTGAGGTGTTGGTGTCGCTTGTAGCCATTATATTAACTGGTTCTGGGCGCTCATTGAGTGGTAGTCGGGTTCAGTGTATAAAACATGACATGCTCATTTAAGTGTTTTTTTGTGTTGTTGTTCGTTCGTGTCGGTGAGCTGCGTATTGAAGTTAAAAACAAGCAGTGAGAATTTGGTTTGCCTGATGAACCTGTTTAGTCTTAGTATTGCAAGTAATTCTTTCTTTTCCTGTGTGTGCTTCCAACCAATATTTCTTATTGTTTTTGCGATACATACGCATTAAGTGAAGCCAGAAATTATTGTTTCTTCTGAGTAAACTATTGATGAACAGGAAAACTTTATTGGAAACATGGACAATAGTACTGGGCTCTTATGTGATATTTGTTCTCCTATATGGCAATGAAAGCTGAAGAACCTCATCAAAGATAAAGAAAAGACTTGAAGCAACAGAAATGTGATCCAGCAGAAAGATGCTGAGGATACAATGGACTGAAGATTTGAGCAACAACAAGGTATTAAAGAGGATGGAAACGAAAAGTAAATTGATACTTAACATCAGGAAGAGACAGCTGAAATTTCTGAGACAGATGATGAAGAAGAAGGGCTTGAAGAATATGATACTCACAGGAAGGACAGAGGAAAAGTGGGAAAAGGGTAAAGAACGTATGGGCTTGAACAAGTAGATAGCAGAACAGGGTTTTGGAGAAATACCAAAAGAAAAGGTGTTAAGATCTACAAGGAATAGGGAATGCGGGGGAGGCAGTGATTGCTTACATCCTGAAGGAACAAGGAATATAAATACGTTGAGTTTGACTTTTTGTTTAACGGCATATCAACATCTGTGGGTTATTTAATGTCAAAAAGGTAGAGTTTTATGTAATTTTTTCAATGTTCGGTTATAGTGAGAAGGTTGATTTGGTCAGATTTTAATGAAATGATTTGTTTTTATTCTTTTTTTATTTTACAAAACTGAAAATGTCTTCCGGTTTTGTATTCAAAAATGTTTTGCTGAGAATATTTTTTTTTTCTTCAAAAATGTCTTATGGCAATAATTTTTCTTCAAAAATATATTTTTGCTAATATTTTTCCTGAAAAAAGGTATATTTTTCTATAAGAGTATATTTTTATGTATATTTTTCTATAAAAGTATATTTTTAAATTTTTATAGTATTTTGACCCGAGTTTGGGGTGGGGGCTAACTATTTGCCTAACTCTTGGACCCTAACAGGTGCTACCACTTCGGGTCAGGATGAACCTGAAAACAACAGCAATTAAGAGGTGGTTCCCTGCTCCTCACAACCTCCCAATCAGAGGCCTTGTTGCCGGATGCAGTGTACCGTCATGCCCCTGACACGAACATAAAGAAGAAAGTAAAAGAAAATCTGGCATCCCGAAATAAGGTCATTATGTCAAATCTAAAATTTAAAAAAAAGATATATTGTAAACGGTTGGAAATGTTATGTATTGTTCATTAATCCTATCTTGGGAAATAGTGTTTACAAAACACTGGTTACGAGATACCTAAAATTAAATGAAGAAACACATTCCCTTATCAATGACTAAAAATGTCTTAGGGAAAATATAACCTGTACATTTTACAGACGACCATCTTATTTCAAATGTTGTAAACAGGTGCTACAGAACCGCAGGCAAAGTCATTTCATTTAAGTGCGATTGTTGAAACAAGCTTCAGCGATCATGTCTCGAAAGAGACATGACTGACTGTGTAAAAGAGTTTCCCTTAGTAGGCTGCCATTACTTCCTGCGGTGGACTAGTTGCCAACAAAGGCTGCAAAACTCAATCTGTCTTGCTCTTTAACCTATAGCAGAGGGAGAAGAGTTGAATTCATATCTTCTCCAAGGGTATTTGCGCGTAAGTGAATGGAAGGAAATTACTGTACCCAATAATAAAGACAGTATTGTAGTATAAAAAAAAGATGAATGATGATGGAGGTGGGGTGGCAGAAAGTCTAGTGCGACGCTCGATCGCAAGCAGGCCAGCTGTTTTTCTTTCTTTCTTTGGTCGCCTCAGGGAAATGGATTTCAGGTTTCCCTTTCTCGGCCCATTACACAGGGTAGTTGTAGAACAAACGCCAATTACGCCGCTCTTACTTCCTCTTTGTCAGTATGACTATCAATCCGCAACTTCGACATACGCAATCCACCGAAAAAATCCCGTCTGACAGTAGCTATTTATCCCATTCCAAAACGGCGAAAATTCGCATGTGTGCAAATATCGTCTCATTTTGGACGAGATAGGCAGGCATAAATAGCAGCCATCTTTCTTTTTTGTTATTATCTTTCTCCGTCATACCACCCCCTCATTACCTTTCTCAGTTTTCTCATCTCAGTCATGCAATCTTTAAATGGATGCTGAGGTTTGAATAAATATAAGTACAATATGTTTTAAAGTGACAAAACTTTGTACAACATAAAGACCACTCTCTCGTTATCAACTTTCGAGTTTCAACAACAAGCAAGGCAAGATAACTGGCGACATATGAACTGCAGATTTTTGTTCAGTGTTTACCCTTTCCGAGGTGAAATACCAACCATGCTAACGAGTTTCACCTTCCCAAAGTAGAATGGTTTTGAGACTCCAGAAACTCGCCATTCAATCCTTCTTCTCTTAGTTTAAAACATTTCCTCTACGAGAAGGCCAGGAGCTGTATTAAGTAGTCAGAGACTATTAGAGACACTGTGAGTGGGACATTTTATAGACTACAGTGTGCTCACAACTGAGGTCACACCAGCAGCAACAACTTTTGAAACAAAATAAATAAATAAATAAATAATAAGCTTTTCCTTACACCTAATTGTGCGTATGGCAGCGTTTTTGCTGTTTCCGGAACAAACTGTTTTTTATGGGGAAGGGTTGTTAGCCCTGGGCCTAACCTGGAGGAAGGTGATTTTTTAAACGTAGCTTAGATTTAACACCTGGCCAAAAGTACTGGGTACCCACTGTGGATCGAACTCACTACTCAGTTATAATGATTCTAGCGAGACGAAACATACATACATATATAAAAACATACAGTTCCAGTGAAATGAAACATAGTCATTTTCCCCACACCCAGAACATCAAAGGACTTTATCAAACAACCTCACACATCTTTCAAGAAAGAAAAATTGACCATCTCTCTTACTAATAAGGCCTTGTGACGGACTGACGCACACGGCTTTTATTACAATCCTTTATCTGTTGCACAAACTACACATCCAAGCTAACAACACCTAGTATTCCCGAAGCAGTCACTTAACTAGGTACTAAACATTTTCTAGATTGTTAAACTTCGGTCATCATGCAGGAACAGGTGTTTCAAAGCTGCCGTAAGAATAAATAAATAAATAAAACAGGAAACCCGTGAAATTTTTATGGTTGGTTAGTAATAAATTGCAATAACTTCACATATGTAATAAAAACAAAATACGTATACCTGTTTAGGCATTATCCTATGTAATATCTTTTATTGAATTTGAATAAATGCTTTGCAAGGTTTGCTGTATATCTGGCATGAAAAAGCATTGCATCATTTGCAATAAAAGTTTATAAGATTGGCATAGTAATGATATAAGAATGTCATATGAACGTCATAAAAACGCCATGTTGATAATAAAAATCTCTACCTTTAACGGGTTTTTCAATGACATTTCTAGCCAAATATAGGACAGGCGAAAAGCATGTAACCCTCTTTCCACGTAAATATACTTTGTGGTTTAATACAACGAAGTGAAAGAAATTGTTACTAGTGGTATTGTTAGTTGTGCTTCATTGTAATTCGCGATGTGAGATTTATTTAAATATATTTAATACCTATGTACTTGTAAAATCCAAAAAATAGAGAAATTAGCTGAAAATTAGGAAAGAAGAAAAACATATTTTTCATTGTATTCGAAGCGAATTGTTTTGGGCCAGTGGAAGTGAGAAACTGCGGTAGTCTCAACAACTTTTCAGGACTCTTGATGGTGTTAAATTAAGGTCAAGTCTTGGCTCCCACATCTGCTGGGAAATGATTTTAAAATTTTTTGAAAACCTAAGATGATGTAATTGAGAAGAAGAGGACAAAAATACATTATATCATGTGAGGTGCTGATATTTCATTCGTTGAGCCATAACCCCCTCTTAAATCGTGTAGATAAAAAATAATCTCATTGGTCAAAGTTTTGAGTCGCATAGATACTTTGTCCATCCCCCAAGAGAATTGGGAACAACTATAAAAATCGAGACCCTAGTGAGAAAAATCAGTTGTTTTTGAGTAGTTGTTTAAATTGCAGTCAAGATGTAACAACTGAGGGAAAAGAGTTCCCAACTGGGAGCTATGCCGATTGGGGTGTCAGCCGTAGAGACAGACTGGTCGCCTTCCATAAAACTCATGGCTGAAGATATAAAGAAACGTAGAAAAGCCTGCCGCCGATTAACTTAAGAGTTAAGGTCGAATAATGCGCTGCCAAGAGAGTCCTAGCTAAAGATGTATAGAAACTGAATGAACCGAGAAAGTGTTAAAATAACTGAAAGGAGATTTTTTTATTGCCGAGCGAAGGAGACAAGACGATTCTACTATTATTACAAAAATTCTCAACTTCGGGCGTTTCCGTAAAACTTCGGCAAAGAGCCGAGATTTTGAGAGAATTTGAGAGATTTTGGGAGTTTTTCAGAGCGCTAGAGACCGAACGACCCCAATGCCATCATCATCAGCAGCCACGTCGCTCCACTTCGGCTGTTTCCGTAAAAGCTTCAGTAAAATACTATGAAAAGACTTGTTTTTATTTGGAAAATTGAAAACTCTGACTATTCTTTTTTATGAAAATACTTTTTTATTTGAAAAATTGAACGTTCTGATTATTCTTAACGAAACTTTGCAAATGTTATGAAAAGACTTTTTATTTAGAAAATCGAAAGCTCTGATTACTTAAACGAATCCTTCTCTCTGTTGTAAACTTTGAAATTCGGCGATTGTATATTCTGCTTTTATAATTATATATATATATATATATATATATATATATATATATATATATATATATATATATAAAGTCTTTCTTTCGTAACTCATCCAGACGTCTTCGAACTTCATTTATCTTATTTTATTTTTTATTTTTTATTTTTTTTTTTTTGGTGCCGTATTTATTTTATTTTGAACACAAGTGTACACGTGTGTCCGGTCTGGTTTGAGATGGTTACCGGGGTTTCAACCTGATTTTTCTGAGAGCAAATAACACAACGTAGGCAGAGAAATTCAACGTTGTAATAGACGTCTTGATGAACAGCTACTGTAACGAGGCTATCATCACGATTGGCGACTCTAGAGCGTCGTCATAACTGGTGCCATTTCGATAGCATCAACCCGCTCAGGTTCCGGTTATCATCATCACAACAAGTTCTGGACCAGGAGCAGCGAGCCAGACGGGGGCAAGGTGTCTCGGGCATCTCGCTAGCGTTACAATCCCGTCTCTAACTGTATGATTTTGCGAATATTTCCGGGTATTTGAAATCCGAGGTGCATTTCAACTAAAAACCTTGTGAAAACAAAGGTAAAACGTAATGTACTTTTGTCCTCTTCTTCTCAATTACATCATTTTAGGTTCTCAAAAATTTTAAAATCATTTCCCAGCAAGTCCGTGGTTTGTGTGTGTGTGTGTGTGTGTGTGTGTGTGTGTGTGTGTGTGTGTGTGTGTTATCTCTTTGATGATCTGATCATTGATAAAGGAGAGGCTTTGGGGCAGCAGAATTGTTGTTGTACAGAAGGATGCTGAGGATACCATGGACTAAGCACGTGAGGATTTAGAGAGGATGCGAACGAGAAGAAAATTCATTCCTAACATCAGGAAGAGACAAGTGAGGTTCCTAGTACACGTAATGAGGCAGGAGGGTCTGGAGAATTAATTACTCACAGGAATTGAAGGAAATGGAGACAGGGGATAGCAACGTGAGAAATGTTTGATAGGCCTGAGCAAATAGATGGCGGAGTGGGATTTGGGAGAGATACCAAGAGGAAAATATATTGAGAGTGACATGAGACATAGCCAAGTGAAAGTCCATTTCCGCCTACATCCTGAAGGGGCACGGTACATGAAGTAGAAGAAGTCGCTTTTTTTCCTGATCCATAAGAGATCTACTTAAATTAAGTGGCCCCCTCGTTGGATGAAAGTATTTGTGTAAAGATTTTTATACATTAGTTATGATCAGACGTTTACTCTAGCAAGACTTTTTCCAGAATCGAAAAATATAAACTTCTCATAATTTTAGATAGAGGGCTCTAGTCATAATATAGAGATACAAATAACAAGGTTTTACACTATTTTCATTGTTTGGATCTTATACTTACTGTTAATTTTACAATGTTTCCGCCGTTCTACTCTCTGGCCTTCTTTGGGTGATATTTTTGGAATTTATAACGGTACCCTTTATTTAATCCATGGGATAGATTATTTTAATTACAAGTACTATAATCCCAGTTAAATCCACTGCATTCACTTTCGCGTAAATACCATTGGGAAAGGTATTAATCTATCTTCTCCCTCCAGCTACGGGTTAAATAGTAGATTGCGTTTTATAGCTTTAGTTGTCAAAAAGTTTACCGCAGAAAGAAATGGCAGCCTACTGCAGGAAAATCTTTTGACTAGCCAGTCATTGATCCAGAGACACATGATCGCTTAAACATCGTTTGAACATCGATTTATCTATCTATAGATAGAAGGAAAGAGAGACAGGGGATAGCAGCTTGAGATATATTTAATAGGCCTGAGCAAATAGAAATCTGACTGGCCATGACAGTTTTAGTTAATTTGCCTTGATACCTGTCCATCAATTGTGACAAATATCTCACTCAGAAATATAGACAAACACCAACTAATATTAAGATGTTCACTAAAAGGGCAATACAAATGAAAAAGGAATTATACTTGTGCTTTATTTATTTATGCGAAGGCGTTTAACAAGATATACCACAAAACATTGATGGAGATATTCGGCAGCGTTGAAGTATTTGGGAAAGACTTAAGAGTAATAAAAATCTTTATTGGCAGCAAAACGCTTGTATACGGACAGGTAACGAATTCAGCAGATATACAAAGACAGAAAGAGGCTTAAGACAAGGATGTGTCTTTTCACCAGATCTGTTCAACTTGTACAGTGAGAATATTTTAAGGACCATAGAAGTTATGACTGGATTAGTCATCGGAGGCCACAATTTAAACAACCTAAGGTACGCACATCATACAGTGCTGATTGCAGACTCAGAAAAGAAACTACAAGACCTCCTAGAAAAGGTAGCTGAAGAGAGTGATAAGAAAGGACTACAAATAAACTGCAAGAAAATCGAATGCATGGTCATCAATAAAAAGCCTAATAAGCCAAATACAGGTCGGAGATACTAGCATCAATCAATTACAAAAATTTAAATAACTGTGAAGTGTTATAACAGAAGACGGAAAGTACGACACAGAGATCCGAAGGCGAATTGGCATGGCGAAGAAAGCATTCCAGAAGTTGCGTAAAGTATTAAAAAACAGGACAATTTTGCTAGAAACTAGAAAGAGAGTATTGGATTGGTACGTGCTATCCATCCTTCAATATGGCAGTGAATGCTGGACAATACCATCAAAGATGAAGAAACAACTTGAAGCAACTGAAATGTGTTTCTACAGAAGGATTCTGCGAATATCATGGATCAATGATGAGGTTTTAGAAATGATGGAAACAAAAAGGAAATTAATACTGATCATCAGGAAGAGACAGCTGAAGTTCCTCGGACATGCAATGAGGAAGGAGGACTTGGGGAACCAGCTACTAACAGGCCAGATAGAGGGAAACGGAGACAGGGGAAAGCAGCAGATAACATATTTAAAGGGCCTGATCAGGTGGATGACGGAACGATGGTTGTATGGAGTAACGCGAGAAAGCACGCTAAGAGCCACCAGGGATAGGGAGACGTGGAAAGCCATGATCGCTTACGTCCTGAAGGGACAGGGCACATAGAAGTAGAAGTAACACTCATGAAAATTTGACTTTTCTGTTTTAATTTAGTTTCCTCTCTGTCTTTCACTGAAATTAAATAGCATCTCTGATGTGTTTTTCTTTTTTTCCTCGCAACCAAAACGAAACGAAATAATCCATTATTTAAGAGGCATTGAGCAAAAGGTGTCTCTGGTATGTAGTTTCTGGATTTTGTCGTGATCAAAACGGAAAATTCTATTACTTATGCAGTATAGGGTACTAACTAAGGAAGGGATTAGTAAATAAGACTGTACCAACAGTAAGCATTCCTACTAGTGCGGATTACAATCTGTAGTTTCTCCTATTCAGATGTTTAGTGCTTGGACACACCATACCACGTACATCATCCTCATTCCCATCCTAGGAAGTTTCACTTACCTTGTTACGTACAACGGCTACTTACCGGAAAAAAAAACTCTGTAGGAGATGCTTACTTGATAAAGTAGAGCCAGCCTTTATCTATCCTACATACTCTCATATTCTGTACTTACTCAGTAAGTAAGTCTCTACTTTTTGTGGCTGTGGGGTCTTTTAATGGTGAAACGTTGAATAAAAGAATGTAAAAAAAAATTTGATATATGCATACACAGTGTCAAAATTATAACAAATTTTCTCCATTTTTTTTTACGTTCCGCTTATTCGGGTAGATTTTAGATGAGTGTTCCAATTCGCCACGAATTTTCCCAAGAATTTGGGATACAGAAGAAAGTGGAAGGAAATCACGATATCGCCACTCGAGATGATCAAACGGCACATCTTCATGTCGATTCTCTTGAAAAGATATACTGGAAAAATATGAATAGGAAATAATAACGAGAATTAATTTAATATTCGAAACAAATGAAAGATGATATGGATATGTGTTTAAGAAAAAAGGTTGGCGTAGGAGGAGGAGGCATAAAAGCATGAAGAGAAGTAAAGAAGGAGGAGAGGTGGAGGCTGAAAAAGTAAAAAGAAAGAAAATGTAAAGATAGTGGCGGAAAAAGAGAAACAGTATTAAAAGAAGAAGTAACAGAAGAAGAATGAGAAAAATAAAAAGAAGAAACAAGGAAGACTTGGAGGTGAATTATCCAAAAATCAAGAACGAGGGTAATAATAATAATAATAACAATAAGAAGAAGAAGAAGAAGAAGAAGAAGAAGAAGAAGAAGAAGAAGAAGAAGAATATGGAGTAAGAGAAGAAATAAATGAGGCGGTGGATTATCAAAAATGAAAAACTGGGTATATAATAATAATATTGAGAATAATAATAACAACAACAACAACAAAAAAGAAAGAGGAGGAGGAGGAATAAGAGGAAAAGCAAGATTAGATGACTAATAATGAGAAGAAGACGAAAAGGAAGAAGGAGGAATAGAAGGAAAAGAAAAAGTTGAATAATAATAAGAAGAAGAAGAAAAGAAGAAGAGGGAGAAGGAAGAAAAGAACGATTTGGCGAATAATAATAATAATAATAATAATAATAATAATAAGAAGAAGAAGAAGAAGAAGAAGAAGAAGA
>JBBBDQ010030031.1:172500-220000 GCA_037127315.1 Ascarosepion bandense
TCTTACCTAAGCAGGAATATATGGTGGCGTCTTCAGCGTAGATGCCTACTTGAGATCTGATTACATCAGGAAGATCTTAGATGACGATCAGAAAAAAAGTAGGACCAGGAATAGAGCCTTGAGGGTCATCCGCGTTCGTGTAATATTAACTCGAAGTATGCCCATTTAATACTAACTTTATTACACAATTTAACGGCACAATTGGATTAGTTCAAACATGCGTCAAATTATACCATAGCCCTGTAGCTTGCGTAGAAAGCCAGCATGCCAGACTCTTTCAAATACTTTGGAAATATCTAGGGCAACAGCTCGAGCTTCGCCGTTCTTATTGAGAGCCTGGTATATATACTCTGTGATGGTCGTTGGCATATCATCAGTAGACCCGATGAAGTGGAAACCATACATTTCTCTACTGTAAATATTTTTTGTGTGCATTTAGTCTATAATTAAAGATACATCTTCGCCATAATTGTGTCTAAATGCGAATAATAGTCGGATTTATGCCAGTCTTTAGAAACAGATGTGTCGAAAGTGACTTAACATTTCGCAAGGGATTTAATTAGCGCATTAAAGAATTGACGAGAGGTAAGATTTCAAAACGTCAGAATTGATTAACATAAAAAGAATGGTTAGGAAATATTTCGTGTTGAAAAAACTGTCTACCTTGATTGTTAAAGAAAATGCAACATGTTTCAAATATTAATCGCAGGTTATTTAACTTAAAAATCCATAAATATCTTTTAAAATATCTTAGTTTATATGATTAAATCGGAGAGCTAAGTTCGAATTTCATTCGCTCCATTCACTTAAGCAGCAAATATCCTTAGGAAAGATATTTATCCCTCTCTTTTCTCTCCAGCTGTGGGTTGGGTAGCAGGACAAATTATTGTTATACTTCCTTTGTTACCAACCAGGCTATCGTATAAAGTAATGACAATCTACTAGAAAATCTTCTCTCTAGTCAATCATATCTCGAAAGAGTCATGATCTCCTAATCGGGTATCACTTACGACAGTTAACTCATTGACTGAATATGATTAAGAAACGAAATCCAAATTAAAATTTAATAGGTAATAATATTCATACGCTGTATAGTAAAAGAAGATAGAAATAACAAAAATGCCTGAAGAACTCGTAGACGCTCCGTTTTTTAAAATTTTTGTTTTTCTTTCTTTTATATGAACGGTATTATCGTCTAAACGCTAATTAGAGCTTATTATTGTTTATTTCTAAAAAGATTATTAAAGTAAAATATGAGCCCTCCGGTAGTATTCTGTCCTGCCTCTTCCTTGGTAGCAAGATTTCAATTAAAAGCACTATTCAGACTTGGTGGATCGGAAGTGTTCATGCCTGAGTCGGTATAAACATGTCGGATCTCCCCCTATGTTAGTCCGAGAAGGCTCTATGAGTTGCTCTCCTAGCTATTGTGATGGAAAGCAAAAGTATTTCTCTCAGGCGATTAAAAGTGAACGGTTGTGTTTTGGAGGCGTTAAAATTCACAAGCCATGTCTGGATTCAGTTAACAACAGATTGTAGGTTATTTTAATAGCTTTCAGTTAGATTTTATGGAAACAGACTTACTATTAAGACAGGATGTGCGCTGTGGAGCATCGGATATCGGCTCGGAAAGAGAAATCGGTGGGGACGAGTTCGAATTCCAGCCGAATTCATTGCATTCACTTACGCGCAAATACCCTTGGGAAAGGTATTAATCTGTCTATTCCTTCCAGTTATGGGTTAAATAACAGGACAGATTGGGTTCTATAGCCTTGGTCGGCAACCAGTCTACCGCAGAAAACAATGGCAACCTACTGCGGGATAATCTTCTGCCCAGTCAGTCATGTCTCTTTCGAGACATGATTGCCCAAGCGTGTATCACGTATGGCACTTAACTGACTGAATATAGCTGTGTCATCAGAATAGATGCGGAATTGAGAAAAGTTGACATATATATGTTATTATAAAGGGTAGATATTATAATATTGAAATACGTTCGATACATTGTCTATATAGTGTATCCTCAAAAAAATCTTAACATGAGTTGGCTTTTACTAATCATTGATGGTTTAGTGAAATCTGAATTTTCTTAACTAGGCAAATAAATTCTTGTCCACGACAATATTATATACCTACACCAGATAACCCTATATTCGTTGCAAACAAACTAAGGGAGAAATTTACATACTAATTATCATGTATGGACATAACGTGACAAGAAGCTTTCGGGAATGTCACCGGATGCCATAACTAGTCCAGTATTTTAGCGTGACAAATTCTCTACTCCAACCCATGGCTTTATGGAATATCGCTGACGAAATGATTGCAGTGTTATGCTAGCTAAAGTTACTGGTAATTGCTGGCTTCAGAACGGTGTTTATGCTTTGGAATTTGCCGGAGGGTGAGGATTAGTCCGATAGTCGAAGACCTGTCTCCATAATTTGAACGTTGTCGAACAAGATGAGATGGCCAGATTGGAGGCTCAATTATCAGAAAGGTGAGGATAAGGAATGAGAAGAAGAGGTATTCGACGTTCAATGGAAAATCGTCGACATCAGTGACTGTAAACGATCTTGAATACTGATCACCAAATTAGGACTTTGAATGTTAAAAGACAGCCTTGGTCAATATGACATTGCAACGAAGGAATTTCTATTCGGTTTACATTATGTAATGGATTTATGGCTGGCAAGATTAGCCGTTGTTGTCCCGGAATAGGAAAAATAAAATAACCGCAACCGACTCTTGATTTTTCGTTATGGTTTTGAAAATGTTGATAAGAAAGGAGGCGAAATCAAATAAATGATTACTGATTAAAAAATCATTCTTCTTCTTCTTCTTCTATGTGCCTTGTCCTTTCAGGACATAGGCAATCATGGATTTTCGTGTCTCCCTATCTTTGGTGGCTCTTAGTACGCTTTATCCTGTTACAACAGGCAACACTAGTTCTGTCATCTACTTACTCAGGACCTTCAAATATGTTATCCACTGTTTTCCCCTGTCTCTTTTTCCGTTTATCTGACCTGTTAATATCAGGTTCTCCAAGCCCTCCTTCTTCACTGCATGTCCCAAAAACTTCAGCTGTCTCTTCCTTATGCTCACTATTAATTTCCTTTCCGTTTCCATCCTTTCCAAAACCTCATCATGGCTCACATGCTCGAACTATATCTGCAGCATCCTTCTGTTAAACAACATTTCAGTTGCTTCCAGTTTTTCCTTCATCTTCGATGAGATTGTCCAGCATTCATTGCCATATTGAAGAACTGACAACACGTACCAATCAAGTACTCTTTTCTTTATTTCTAGCAAAATCTTCCTGTCCCTTAATACTCTACTCAGCTTCTGGAACACATCCTTTGCCATGCCAATTCACCTTTGGATCTCTGTGCCGCACTTTTTGTCTTCTGTTAGAACACTCCCCAGATATTTATTTTATTTTATCTGCTTGATTTTAGTATCCACCACCTGTATAAGAAATTTGGGGATGCTTTTTTTGCTGATAACCATTATTAATCTAAATTATTGAATTTTTTGTGTTCGTATCTAATCCTGTAAGTTTTTGCACTCTCTCACTCACTCTCTCACTAATATATGTACTTTATAAATTCAATCTATGGCAAAAGTTACATTTTTCCAAAAAAGAATGGCTAAGTAAACAGAGTGCTCACTATTATTTTCAAAAACGAAAATCTAGAGAAATTTAAGGTATAATCTATTAGAAACACTGACCATTATAGTAAAGAAAGCTTGTCCGTATATGTTTCTTATGACATGTAGATATAATAGAACCCATTGAAGTGTGTTTTGACATAAGGTCGGTTTTTAAAGTGGGGCATCCGATGGTGGATGCTCAAATATTACCTGTCCCTCGATGACGCGGTAACTGGGTACAAAGCTTATTTTAACATTTATAAAATTGTCGTAACATGTCTAAACTTGTCTTAATTCGTCTTATCCACTATCAACCAAAAATAATTAAAGGTGAAAGCAAATTCGAGAGATAAAAACAAAAACAAATTAATAATTTTGATAATAAAACTCATAATATTTTTTAATAAATTAGTAAGTCTTTTGACCAAAATTTTGATCAAATATTTCAGTGAAACATAAAAAGAAACCCTTCAGAGACCACAAACCGAATTTCACTGTAGCTGCGCTTTTCAACGAACCGTTCCAGAGCATCATCGTTTAAATGCAGACAAGAACGAGGAAGCCCGAGTTGAAGTACATTTTGAAAATTGATTAAAACATTCTAGCATTAAACAGGAATTTGGGAATACTCATCTACAGAAATCTTTCTACAAACACTCTGTAGTACTGGGCATGACGTAAATTGCATTCGGCAGCAAGGCCTCTGAATGGGAGGTTGCGAGGAACATGGAACCTTCTTTTAATTTCTCTTGTTCCCAAGTCCACCTTGACCCGGAGTGATAGCACCTGTTAGGGTCCCAACTATGAGCAAATATTTGTCTCGCAAACCGGGGGCCAAAACACTTTGAAAGTATAAAAATACATTTTTATAGAAGTATATACATGAAATTGACTTTTATAGATAAGTATACAGTTTTGAAGAAAAATATTACTATAACACATTTTTGAAGGAAAAAATTATTCTCATAAAAACATTTTTGAATACAAAATTAGAAGACATTTTTTTAGTTTTCTAAAATAAAAAAGGACAAAAAACAAAGAAATATCATCAAAATCTGAAAAATCTATCTTCTCACTATAACCGAACATTAAAAAACACATTAAAATAAACTTAAACCAAACCTTTATGGCATTAAGTAACCCACAAAGGTTTATATTCCATTAAACAAAACACAAATTCAAACAAACACTCAACAATCCAAATTTTGGCAAACAATTGGCCCCATTCAATCAGATATCTTCAGTTCTATTGGGAAAAGAAACAAAAAACAAAAGCAAATCCTTCCGAAAAGAAAGTCTCACTTCATTTCTTACGTTTATTTCTCGTCTCGTTTAGAAATGAGATCGGCGTGCCCGAAATTTTCGATTTTTAAAATCTTTCTCCTCATGCTTCCATTTGGCCAAATGGCCTACTAAAGTACAAAAAAATAGCATTACTTATATTATCAATATTATTATTTTTGTTGGTTTTTATCACGAATGTCTTTCACAGGCCTAGTATATCTATAAACACACACACTCACACACGTATGTATATACAAATGTGGACACTAAAGTCAACATTATCGAATTTAATGAATATTATTTCATTATTTATTTCTACCTATTTATCTATTATAGAGGACGATAAATTAATAACCTTTGTTGAGTATTCATTTTATTGAATATCTATCTATCTATCTATCTATCTTAATAAGGAAGTTAAATTAATAATCTTTTCGATTGTTACATTTATTAACATTAAGAGCTATGCTATTCTATATAAAATGTTATTATGCTACTCAAACTGCACCATTAACCAATCGACGTTTCTATTATATTCTAGATACAGTCAGCCAGTTAAGTGCCACACGTGATACACGATTTGGGCGATCATGTCTCGAAGGAAACATGGCTGACTGGGCAGAAGATTATCCCGCAGTAGGTTGCCATTACTTTCTGTGGGAGACTGGCTGCCAGTCCAAGCTTTAGAACCTAATCTGTCCTGTTATTTAACCCATAACTGGAGGGAAAAACGATTCAATACCTTTCCCAAGGGTATTTGCGCGTAAGTGAATGCAAGGAGTTCAACTGGAATTCGAAATCGGCTCCCCGATTTGTCGTTCCGAGCCGATATCCACTGAACCACAACGCACATCCCATTCTTAATACAGTTTTATCAATTTGCGAAATCGACTATGTGCATATCACCATATAACATCTCTACTATAAATATTTGAAATGACCAATTTAGTCGAGTTACTTATTAAAAAGGGATTAAACTAGAACACGGTACCAAAACTTACACAAAGATGTCAAAAGAATTTAGGAGAAGTAAAAGAGTAGTGATTGGAAGAGCAGTCTAGCACCATTGAAAAGAGCATTAAATCAGGTGACAGCAAGGAGGCTTACAGTAACCTGAAATCTCTCACCAAGTCTAGCCAGCGAAAGAGCAGCTGTCACAGATGACAATGGTGGCTAGCTACCGGAAGACAGAATAGAACTTCTAAACAGGTTGGCCGAATACGGCGACAGACTAGATAATTCCGAGCTCCATCCATATAACTTTTTACTGCAAGTCGTCAAGTCAGCCCACTGATGTGCAGGGGCTACATAAGAGTAAAATGATTAAAGGAGAGTGAGGAGAAGGACGAACCAGTTAGAAAGGAGCAAGAGAAGGATGGGAATACAGGTGTGATGACAGTTGCGAAGGTGGAGAGAAAAGAAAGGAACTACAGGACCTGTGTGGAAAGAAATAGGGTCAAGTAGTTAAGAGATGAGAATTGACCATGCTTTTAAATTCCTGGAGGTTGTAGCCATCAGGAAAGCAAGAATAAGGAAGCGAGTTCCACAGGCGGGAAGTGCGGGAAAGAAGCTGCAGGAGTAGAATTGTCGTCTGCATTTGTTTGATCTAACTGTGAATGGGTGAGACCCAGTTGCCAGTCTTGTTGCACGAAGAAACACCTTTTGCGGAGGCAACATTAACTCAAGCTCGGTGGAACAGAAGTCATGGAAGTATTTATAGAACAGAAAAAAGGAACCCACATCTCGTCGGTGGGAAAGTGGCTTTAGTCGAGCCGCCAAGTCGTTACTGATTAACTTTGAAGCCTGTAAAGAATATGGAGATGAACATCGGGGACCCTGACCATATATGGCAGCAGCACGGATGAATGGTTGATTTGTATATATGCAAGATGGTTTCAGGTGGGAAAACTCTGAATTCTTGAAAATATAGATGAAGAGACTGCTAACTGGCCTAGGCCAGAAGTGGCTAAAACAGAGGTTCCTCATCAGTGGGTTGCGACACCCTGGGGACGCGAAGCCTTGGCAAGGGGGTCGCGGCGCCTTAGCAGGTGAGCGTGTAGCCTTGTTAGAATTAGCTTGGGATAACATTAGTTGTATTTCATCAATTACATTTTTCAAGCTCTTACATTATTTTTTATTTAGGTGCAAAGTGATAGTTATGAAAAACGTTTTGATGGTTGTTATTTCTAAGCCTTAAAAAAATTAACGCATATATTATCCTTATATCTGTCTTGTGTGTCTTACTCTCCTATATACCTCTTCTTTTCCGCACTATTCAACTTCGGCAAGCGAGAACCAAACCGTTCCCTTGCCAAATGGCAAGGGAAGAAATAATTACAGAATTTTATTATATATTTTAGATGTTTCTTTCCCTGTCCTTCACAGAAAATAAAAATAAAATTACGCTGCTGATAGGAAGCTTTAAGTAAGGGGGTCGCATGTGTTCCAAACTTTTAGATAAGGGGTCACGAGTGCCAAAAGGTTGGGAAATCTGGGCTGAAAGAATCGACTCAGTCACTGATGATAACACAACTGAGGAAGGGTAATCCTAAGAAAGACCAAACTTGAAGAAGGGTAATCCTACGAAAGACCAAAACTGTAATCCTAAGAAAGACCAAAAGGCCTAAAATACCATATTATCTTCAACTGTTTGAAATCTCATTGCTGAAGAACTACTTTCAGAAGAGAAGACAATTTTTAAAACTGGACGTGTCACAGCGGAATAAATCCTCAATTATTGGTTTCTACATCGAGAAACAACTGTAGTAGCAAGAGATGATCAACAAACTAGTTGAAAGACCCGGTGCATATGGAATAGAACTCAACATAAAAAATCCAAGGTAATGGTGAACAAGCAACACAAGTGGCAGCATTATGGACACCGTCTTGGATAACGTCATGGACAACGAGGCACTGGAGGAAGTGTCCTACTTCAAATAACTGGGAGCAACTCTATAAAATGAAGACACCTGCAACGCAGAAATTCGCATTCTGATCACCACAAACAGGTTTGAAAAGATATAGAAGTATCCTATCATATAAAGTCTAAGTTCAAAAAATCTGTGGTCGTATCCATCTTCCTCTACGGACGCGAGACTTCGACACTCTTGTTTGAAACAGGAAAACTGATCCTAACGTTTTAAACAAATGCTTGAGAATACTCCCCTGAAGACACACACACACACACACACACACACACACACACACATATATATATATATATATATATATATATTGTATATTTAAATAGCAATCCCTCTTTTATATAAATTTCATTAAAAGTGACACAGAAATTACTAAGGTTGATATTTATATAATTTTTTATGTGTTCTTATATTTATTTTTGCTTTTCAGAATTAATATTAAAGATCTTTTTACAAAAAGTCACATTATTTCATACTGTTTTTCCTTATAAGGCACTCCAGTTTAGCGAAAAAAAAGTTCTAATTATTTACTCCTAGTAGTATAGCCCGGCGTTGCTCGGGTGTAATGAAAACTTTAAAACTAATCCATGGTCCTGGAGCTCAGACTCTTTGGACTTTGGCACGAAAGACTAAAAGGCAATAGTTGTTTCCAGTTAAAGCGAAACCGTACACTGAAAGAAAAATGAATGGATGTAAGTCAAATTTTGATTTCCTGGTATCGATATCAAATTTCCTGCACTATTGTAAAAATTGCAACGTTGAAACTTCTGAATATCGTTTCTCTTGTCTTTGTCTATGAGTGTATCAAATTTGATTAAAATCGGACCACTCCTTCTATAACCCGATTTTTCGATTATCGATTTTCGATATTTATCGGGGGTACCTCGACACAAAACCTAGTTAAGAACACTCGCAGACGCTTATAGTACAACTGTGTAAATTGTCAAGAAAATTGGTTCAACCGTTTCGGAGTCTATAGGTAAGACACACACACACACACACACACACACACACACACACACACACACACACACACACACACACAGACAAAGTTCCATTTATAAATATGTTTAGATTAGATTTATGCATACACATAAAAACATATTTTTCCTTTCGGTTATATACAGTCATTTTTGCTTGTATATAAATCCGATTTGATGGTGCATGCAAATCAAAGTAGAACAAAAACAGCATTTTGTTTGCAGGGATATAGTTATAGGGAGAGTAACAAATTTAGTGACAAGTAACAGTTAGGAAGTCTTTTGTAATTTTTTAAGATGGGGCTTTTATGTTCTTTGAGTCAGTTCAACATTATCATTGCCTTTGTCTTTGTTAGTTTGCAGAAGATAAATATGGTTAAGCTTTATTTAATTCCCCAGTTAAAAATCGATTTTTTTTTACTTTTTATTAATTTCTTTAAGATTTTAATTGCATCTTCATCTTTTCTTCTTTTGCATATATAAGTAAAATGAAGTTTGTCAAATGAGGCCCAGTAAAGGAAAAGAGGTAACTCATTTCAAGGAAACAGTTTGCCATTTGTAATATTCTTCATTCACACACACACACACACACACACACACACACACACACACACACACACACACACACACACACACACACACAAATATATAATAGGATACAGAGAGCATATTTCTTTCTTTAAATTTCATCTGATAAAGTTTACCAAGGATTGGAACGTGTAATCTAGTTTCTATGGAATGCTTTTTCATTTAGCTTAAATTCATTTAAGAGAATGTTATATGAATCTTTTGTTTTCTAGATTTACCTTAGATTCAATGTAGAAAGGATGGGAGAATGTATGAGTGAATTTCAACAAAAACAAGAAAATTGTAAAACAAAAGTACGGAATTAATATTAACGCTTCTTTTTCTCACATGATTTCATTGTTTTTTTCATCATGTTACAGGTTCTATTTACTTATTATTTAAGCATGCACAAATACATATTTCCTTTCTTTTTTGATCTGATGAAGCCAAATAAAAGCGAAACAAAGAATCTCATTTCAAGGAAACAATTTTCCATTTTTTATATTCTTCACGCACACATACACACACACGTATATATATATATATATATATATATATATATATATATATATATATATATATATGGTTCTATGCTTTCGGCTTACATGAGCCGTCTTCAGAGAGGTTATGAGGTCGGTATAATTCAAGTGAGCCGAAAACTTAGAACCACTTAATAACAAAAATATCCAAATGTTGGAGAATTTCTGTCTTTATTTTCAACTGAAATTAAAGCCAAAATACGATGTTTAGAACGGCTCATGATTAAACATAATCAGTGTCTCTTATATTTAACAATATATGTTTAGAAAATTATTTGCTGCTTTGAGGCACTATATATATATATAAAGACAAAAAGCAAATCTGTTCTTAGCCGACGCATTTTGTCTTTTGAGTGGCTTTATTAAGGCAATATATAATTTCCTTTTGATTCTGCATGTTTTTATAAATACAAAGGCGAGGATGTCATTAGTTTATAAATGTTTTTAAATTTGATAATAAAATTGGGTTAAATAAAGAAGATAAGAGGAAAACTATATTGTTTTCGCGTGTTGGTAACAAATGTTTGGTAACTAAAAACGCTTACAAATTATTCTTAAGATTAACAGTAATAAATAACCATTTAAAAAAGCAGGTATTTTTTTAAAAAAGTCAAAATTGTCCCTCAAATACATCGGAGAAACAAGCAGAAACCTAAATATACTGAGTTTAACTTTTGTGAATATATATATGTGTTTTTTATGTAACTTGCCAGTTAATTTTTTCAGCCGACTGTAAAGGAAATTACTTTATTTGTGTTTTTCTATAGAGCATTAAACTATTTCATATTGTCTGGTGTTATTTACTAGATCATGTAATGTTTAACCATATAAGTTTAAAGACAACATCTTTTAGCAGTGTAGTAGAAAGCATCCCCCCTATTGTAACGTTATTCTGGGGAGATATTGCCTTATAAATACAAAATACAGCTGGTTTCTGATTCATATATTCTGAATATCATAATTCAATTTTCTCCAAAGGTTGACGAAGCAAACAGGTGATATCGAGTAATACAGATCAATTCGAAAAATAGAAAAAAACTGATTTATACCTGTGTATAACAGTGAATACTAGAGGCGGCCATATTTTTTTCAGTTGCACACTCGGCTTTAATTTCGGGGATTCATTCAAAGGATAACTGAAGACAGGTTCAGTTGAGACAGTATTAGAGATGATTTGGAAACAGTGTAATGGAAACGAAAAAGTTTTTCCTATTTTTTTTCCCGAAATGAAAGCTCATTTTGGCTGTTGATGAAGCAATATATATTTTTAATACCATATCCCTTATAGCTCAACTTCTCTTATTTTATGGGCCGTGTCCCTTCATGACTTAGATGATTATGACTCTCCATATCTTCCTCTCACTTGTAACTCTTAATAAATTTTGTCTTTTCATTTCTCCCAAATCCGTTTCTACCATCCATTTACTGAAGTCTACTAATATTTTACGGGATGCTTTACTCTAGTCCTTTTTTCCTCAAATCTGACCAAACGTCCAAACGGCTATATCTATTTCAGAAACACAACCTGGTCGGACTGAGAATTTTTCAATGAATTCTCTTAAATGGATACTTGGCCATCACTACTCTTAGCATTGGTAATCCAGCATTGATTGCATTCTGCATTGAAAGCTTTTAAATTATTCTGATGTCGCAAATTCGCGTGTATTAACGTTCAAAGGCTCGGATGATTGAATGCACGCATGCTCAGATCGGTTTATCTCTCAAAGCAAACATACATAAGCGTTTGCTCATAAGTTGCTGAGAAAAATGTCTTTATTCTGAACATTTGAACTAAAGCCAAATTGACGAGTTTCCTTTAAAATAATTACCTCTGATTTACTGGGAACATCTACGCACTGATAAAATAATATAAGATTAAGGGAGGGATTCTGTGTCTATGTTAATCATTTTAAAATCAGATACAAGGGAAGATTTAGCCGTAGAATCGAGCTTGGGTTTTACAGCACTGTCTTACAGATGCAAAGTAGCTGGTCCTGGGCATGACGATAAATTGAATCCGGCAGCAAGCATTGAGTTGTGAGGGGCATGAAACCACCTCTTAATTGCTGTTGTCCTCAGGTCCACTCTGACCCGAAGTGGTAGCACCTGTTAGGGTCACAGCTATGGGTAAATAGTTAACCCCCCCCAAACTGGCGTCAAAACACTATAAAAGTATAAAAATAAACTTTTATAAAAATATATACATAAAAATAGACTTTTATAAAAAATATACATTTTTGAAGAAAAAATTATTACCATAACACATTTTTGAAGGAAAACAATTCTTAGCAAAACATCTTTGAATACAAAACTAGAAGACATTTGCAGTTTTCTAAAAAAAAAAGATTAAAAAAAAATTTCATTAAAATCTGACTTAATCAACCTTTAATCGAACATTAAAAAAATCAACCTAAAAACCCCAACTTTTTGGCTTTGAATAACCCACATAGGTTGATATGCCGGTAAAAAACCCAAATAAACAAACAAACAAGCAAAGTAGTGGTAAAATATTCTTGTAGCCCTACTGTAAGATCAATACTGATCAGACAAAATGTTTCTTGTTTAACTCGAAAAGAGAAAAGAAACACATACTTTCTCTAATCTGCCATTCTAATTTAATATAATAATCTGGCCCCACCCAAAGAAAGCTGATGCAAGCGGGGGTGTTTTCCGGTCGTTGAAAGGAACGGATGTTTGTTTGACCTTATTTCCGGCAGTAGCGGAAATGGCTACAAGAGGCAAACAGAACAGGTGTCTCTGAGAATTGCGTGGGCGTGCGTGGGCGAGGCAAAAATCGGAAGTACCGGTTTGGAGATTATAAAAAGACCTCGGGCACGGATTTCACAGACAGAGCAGGGAGTCAGAAGAAGTGAGAGCAGAGCAGTCAGAAGAAGTGAGAGCGGAAGGAGCAACAGACGACCCCCCCCCGTCAACCCCTGGAAGCGCGCTCTCACTCTCTGTTCCCTAGGCTACACGGTCCATCGTTCATTAATAAAAATATAACTGATATATTTTTATATACAGACGTGTTTGTTATTTATGGATATATAACACTAAAACACAAAAATAAAAACATGATTGTTAAACAATACCTCAATTTTCAGTGATGAAACAACCGTCATAGAACTGGCTTTAGACATAATAACAAAAAACAGGTGAAACCATTTAATTATTTTCTCAGATTCGCTATCCGTACTGACAGCCATCAACAGAAACAAAACATAAACAACTAATAACCAAACGTTTGACTAGATTTAACTCAATATGCAATCAAAAACACATCATACTGTATTAGATCCCTAAACATATTGGGATCCCTTGAAATAGCAGGGCTGATAAAGCAGTCAAGGAATCCCTCTCAATGAACATAACAAATAAAAAAAACATTTTGCTCAATTCAAAGCTAACTCTTACATCTTCAACAAATGGCAAAATCATAGAATACACACGCAAACAACAAACTGATTCAAATAAAATCCATTCTAACTGTACAACATCATAATACCAAACAATAAGAAAGACGATGTCACACTTATAAGAATCATCATCGGACACACCCATGTAACTCACTTGTTCTTTCTAAAAACTGAAGACCCTACAAAATCTCCAAGCAACCAAGAAGCACTCACAGTGAAACATTTTTTATAACCCCACAAACCTGGGAAAATAATACTACAAAGTACCGATCTTACATCCCCTTTTGAGAGTTTCGAACTCAAAGCCCGTCTAGAAGTTTTAGAAGTAACAAAACTCTACCTCGAAATATATAAAGAAACCGAATAACCAACCGGCTACAAAATGCAACTAAAACCAAATTATATGCCCACCCTTAGATAATAACGACAAAATAAAATTTGACGTGAAATGTACGTTAAAATAATTAATCTAAACCTTCTCCAATTCAAATGATGGTAGCCCTTATAAGAAGACAAATGTACCATCTAACATCAAAGATCAAAATAATAGGCATAAATAAAGCTTTTCTTTTTTGCATCAGTGGACTGTCTTGCATATGGAGAGTAAATTTTTAATATTGTCTTTGTTTAAATAGCCCAGAATTAGAAAAGGCCAAGTTAGAGAGAGTATCGAAGGAACAGAAAACTAGGTATCAAAAAAAAAAATGCTTTATTAAATAGTCATACAAAGAACGGAAAAACTGGAGTAAACTAACAACATTTCAAATTTCCAAATATTTGCCATGTTAATGAGTAAGGGAATCCCATTGTCACAGTCGTAGGGAGAAGTTGAAAGTACACTGAGTCCGAATCAGAAGAAGCATCAGACAAAGATCTTCCGTCTTATCAGTCAACCTTAATAATGAGACAAGAGTTAGAGAATTAAAAGGTCTGACATTATTCATTATTGACAGCCACAATCTAAACAGCACGAGATAAACGGAGGTGAAAAGAATGGATTGAAACCTAAATTGTAAGAAGACAGAATGTATGATTGTCAACAAAAGATGGCAGATGAAGATGAAATATATATATATATATATATATATATATATATATATATATATATATATAAAATAAATTGTTTGAACTTAGACCGCTCGACCACGAATGACCTTCAGTGGTCGAGCGGTCAAAGAGGTTGCCAGATCAAATGGTAGCTTCCTCTATGTAGATAGGGGTCGCAGGTTCGATTCCTGCCGAATGACACATATTTTCGTAATAAAAATTTATCGTAAATAATCAGGCCAGTAGATATAAATATATAATACTGTTTAATTATGAAAGAGAATATCTACTTCAATACGAGTATCGATAAAAAATAATGGTTAAACAATTCATTTCAAATTGTCGGTTGTTTATAACTAAGTTTCGTTAATCTCCGTAATGTATATATATATATATATATATACAGTCATCTTGTAATACAGCTAATCACTAAGTTTAGATATCCAATTCCTTTTATCCAGGATTGAAACCCAACCGAATTGACGTCAGTCGGCTATTCTACCTCTGAGCTATAGGTGCTCGGTAAATTTTTTTATTACAATGGTGTATAAAATCATAATATTACTACACAAAATATTTTCATGTTTCAGAAAAATACAGTCCCCCTTCAGGTGATATGTTAGAATAAATTGTGAAAACGATTTACTTTTTAAAATATAATATGTGTTTCTGGTTGTTTAGAAAATTAGGGAAAGATAGGTGGATGAAATGCATTTAGATGTGTCAAAAGTGTTCAATCAAAATTTAGAATAATATAACCATGGAGATTTAATATTTTGGTTATGAAATTGCGCAAAAAGGCTTAGATCTTGATTTTTAATTTTGTCTGGGTAAGATACATAGTGGCACCTTAATTGCTTTTAAATGAGTAGCCAATAATTTTAATCAGGATGTTGTATTATAGGTTTTTTTTATTGAACAATATATTTTTAATATCATCTATGATTATAAGTCATATAAATAATTTTTTAAATATAAATAAATACAAAATAATTTTTTTTAAAATCATATCAACCCGAGCAAGGCGGTAACGCCACTGAAGCGCAGGGGGCTACGTAAGAGTGAAAAGATTGGAAAAGAGAAAGCCGGAAACCACATCCTAAGCAGGAAACAAAGGATGAGCCTCTTCACCTGTTCAATAGACGTAGGTGGTGTGTGAACCGGGCGATAGTAAAGTCTATCTACTCCAAATGAAGTAAAAAAAAAAAATAAATAAAAGAGTGAAAATTTGGAAAAGAGAAAGCCGGAAACCACATCCTAAGCAGGAAACAAGGGATGAGCCTCTTCACCTGTTCAATAGACATGGGTGGAGCGTGAACCGGGCGATAGTTAAGTCTATCTACTCCAATTGAAGAAAAAAAATAATTGTGGTATACTTAGTTATATTGTATTAAGAACAACAATTTAGTATTGCGTGGATCATGTTGTTTATTAAAATAATAGTAATTTTTTTATTTATGTTAGTGTATAAGTTATAATTGAAATATAGTAAGCAATTAAATTATAAAAAAAATTATCTTGTCTGAGTAAGGTACCTAGTGGGACTACATAATACTTAAATAGGTAAATAATTTTTAACAGCAAGTTTCTAAATTTATTTCATGAGTACAAGGGCTGAAATGTTCATATTATAATTATGATTAAATAATTCTAGTATATTACAATATATTGTAGTTAAGAAAACTAATTTACTTTTGTTTGGGTCTTTTATTTGGTAAAATATTTACTAATTTTCAAGTTATAATACAGCATGAGTTATAAGTGAAATATTGATTAATTAAAATGAAACTCATTTGTCTGTGTAAAATACATTGTGTGAACATAGATTATTTAAATGGGCAGACAGCAATCTTTTACAGCAAGCTGAACTTCAGGGTAATTCTTTTTTAGAATCAGTATATATATATAACATGAGGGATATATATTATATATATATATATATATATATATATATATATATATATATATATATATACGAAATGCACTTTATTATAATAAGGAAGATGGATACATAGGTATCTTTGAGTAGATGCACTGGTTTTTATAACTAAATAGTATATCTCTAAATGTCTACTGGCATAAATAATCGAGAAATCTTGTTAGAAAATTTTGTGTCTTGCCGGCAGGATTCGAACCTGACTCATTAGTTTTGACGTGTCTTAACTGCTTCGTCACGTAAGACTAATGATCAAACAAGCCCGAATATTGCTTTTAAACGTACATTTTCTCGATTTTTTGAATATTAATAACTGCCCTGTTTTTGTATCCCAAATTTATTTATAAAATTTGTACAGAATCTGTTACGAAGAATTAACTCCGACATATTTTTTAAAATTTATTTATTTTAAACGTTACATTTATTAGATACTCGTATTTGGTTAGAAGATTTTTTTGTTTTTGTTTTTTTGTTTTGTTTTAATAATTAAACATTTATTCAGGCCAGTAAATATAAATGATTATACTGCTTAATTATCACAAAAAAATGAATAAATAAAAAACGAGCATCTATTTAAATACGTGTTGTAGTAAGCGTCGGCAATTCTTGCGTTTAGCTTCAAGTCAAAGGTAACTGAGCTGAATAAATTTGAAAAAAATTAGGTTGTCTAAAAGAAAAAAGAGTCTTTTTTTTATATAAAATCGTAAATTTTTTTACCAAGAAAAATGACATCAATTTTGCTGTTTTAAAATAACACATGTATTGGAATGTCCTGCGTAAAGTTTTTCTTTGTATGTATATTTTAAGCATTCAGTTTTCGTAAAGTCGGATGAAATTCTTCTTTTTTGAAGAAATGATAAATCTGATGTCGCGATAAGTGTAAAGAATTGTGGTAAGTGCAAATAATTTGTCCTGGTTGTGAAATGAAAACGGATATGAGGTCTTTCGTTTCTTTTTATGTTGCCGACAAGTGAATGAGGTAAAAAGAGGAAGTGATAGAGTAAAAATAAGCAGATCGTTTGGACTTGACGTCCGATCAGACGACCCGTTACCCTATACTGAGAAAAGCAAAAATCACGAGTATTTATACGATTGTGGAAAATAGGATTGGCTCAACTTCTAAGATTTTTCCTTGCTTCTGATTGACCAATAAATAAGAGGTTGTATTCATTTAGTTTTTATATGAAAGAATCATTTTTATTAGGGAATGTAAATGCTTTCGTTATTGGCTCAAGAAAAGGTGTATTTGTGTGTAAACTCGAATTTTTGCGCAATTAAATTTTACAGAAACGATAGAGTATCTGTTAAAAATAATGTCTATACAAATAAATTAGAAATAATTCGCTTTCTAAATGCTAAGCAAAGTATAAAGTTAAAACGAAAAAGACTAATGAAATGTTATGTATTATGAAACTGCAACATGGTAGAAAAAAGAAAAAAGTGCTGTTTAGTTTGGTAATATCATACCTCCTAGTTGGCAGTGAATGCTGTACAATCTCGTCACAGATAAAGAAGAGACTTGCAGTGGCCCAAACTTCGTTTTACAGTAATATGCTGAGAATACCATGAACTGAACATGTAAGTAACGAGCAAGTTGTAATAAAAACTATAACAAGAATAATACTTATCAGAATCACAGAGGGCCAATTTAAAATTCTTGGACAAATAATGAATAGAAGTCAAGAAGTAAACGAAAAAATCAATGAACTTTTTAAGACGTTAAGCTTTTACACTACCTTAAACAAATGTTTTGTAAGGAAACACAGATTATGACGAAAAGAGCAATAATAGTTAGTGGACTGAAGAAATATGAAATACTAATTATAAGTATGATAGGACAATGAATTTTTTTTTAAATAGAAAGGACTACTTTCACAATTAAACGTCATCATATATTGTGTTTAGATTCTGTTTCGAGCACGTTATTTCAACACATAAGGATATTTGCTGGTGAATTTTTAAATCAAGGTCACATTTCGTAAATTATGTAAGAGTGGATGAAAGTACAAAGAAGATTTAATCTTGTTCATTATTTCTGTTCCACCCTTTGTTCTTGTTCTCTAATTAAAATTGGCACTTGCCCGATAAATGCTATTTTTGATATCTTTCTTGACTTTTTTCACACACATATACATACAAAAACACACACAGAGAAATCACACACACACACACACACACACACACACGTATATATATATATATATATGACTGTAGATTGAGAAAGGGTAAGTGATATGTATATATATATATATATATATATATATATATATATAAGAAAAAGTGTGAGAAGACGGGAAACTTTTATTTAAAGTGTAGATATATTGTTGCTATTATTGTTAATAATTACTTGTTACTAATATTACTTGCTTTTTGTATGATATATTGAGGATCCATAATGCTATTTCTGTTGCTACACGTGTTTCGATTCTAAATTTGACTTTCTTCAGGCGAATATACTTGTGACTTTACATATCGATATCCGTTTGTTTTTTCTTATGGTCAAGAAATCTTGTATAAATAGATAAGTTTAGTGGCGGGCAACTCAGAAAGGTGATATATGTGCGTGCGTGTTGGTTTTTTCCGCTATCGCACGTTAACTTTCTCCTGTCGCTTTCGCCGACTCTAAAAAAGGTTTTCACTGATTGCGAATTTTGATTTCGTCTTTATACTTCAAAATTGTTTTCTACGATTTTGATGCAATTCTACTCTACCGTTCATCTTGTTGTTTTTGGGATACTATTTGAATTTAGTGTGTGTGTGTCATAATCTGCATTTTAAGAGATAGGCATTACTCCACTGCATTCATGTAAAAGTTGGAAAACGTACAGTTTCCTGTTATTAGCTAGTTTAATGTTACTTCTGTGCATGGCTACTCTTTTATTCAAGCCTTGTGTCCCACCCTCGTATATCTTTGCGTATTAGTCGAATATTAGAGCATAAATTACGTAGCCACACAGGTTTGTTTTTATTTTGAATGTAGATGTGTTTTCGAACTTGTAATCAATATAATAGAAGGAAAACACTCCAGATTCAAAAATTAGTAAGAGCTTTGTAAATCTTAATGTCCCCCAAACAAAACTACTTTCATTTAATCAAAATACAGAAACTTTTATGCCCGCCATCGTCATGCCTGTTGCTAGTCTCCTTGAGAGCAACACACTACGCCTGCTTGGCTAAATTTTTCAACCGACCTCAAGTGGAACAACTACATCGAATCTATAAGGAAATTTGGGTCACTGTGCTGTGTCAAAAAATCTTCTTGTCTGTCTTTCACATTCATAAATTTACCATTCTTATCATTAAATAATGTTGCCACAGATGATCTGGTGCTCCTGCCATTTATCTCGAAGTTCTTAACAAAATCCAAATAATGTCTGCAGTAGAATCGATCATGACTTGCCAACTGCGCTTTAGTTACTTTCTCACCGACGTGACATAGTTTCCTCTCTCTCTTTTTTACAAATATTTTCAGGGCAACTGTTCTGACGAGCTTTTTTTTCTCTAATGAGCAGACAACATGAATTTAAGCGCATAACTTGATTGGCTTCCATCTTCTCCCCATCAACAACCAAGGAAATTGAAAAACTGTCAAAATATAAAGACCTGGAAAATGAAATAGAAAAAATGTGGAAATTAAAAACAAGAGTCGTGCCAGTTATAGTTGGTGCACTTGGAATGATAAAAAATGGAACAAAACAACACATTGAAAAAAAAAACCTGGGAACCCCAGCTTAAGAGATATACAAAAAATGTCTTATTAAGTTGTCTGGAGGGCATGATTGAGGCTAATGACGATTTCATCGGATGAGATGTCTGTGTTATTTTCATTTCTACGTAATTTCTACGACAATAAATCGCACTATATATATATATATATATATATATATATATATATATAATTATAAAGTAGGTATGGATGGAATAAAATTCATTTTCCCAAAAAAACTCTTTTTATAAAAAAGTGCACAATACAAAGTATAACGAATAATATTTATTTAGAATTTATAACATAAATATGCTATAATATCATTACAAAATTAGCTAGTTTTGTAGGGATATTATAACATGTTTATGTTATAAATTCTAAATATTATCTATCTATCTATCTATCTATCTATCTATCTATATATATATATATATATATATATATATATATATAGTAAACACATACAGTTAAATATAAAAATTAAACATGAGCCGTTCTAAATATCTTATTTTGGCTTTGCTAAGCAACGATAAAAGTTACCAAATAGCAAACAGAGTTCGTAAATTTGAAATGCGGTTCTATGACGTCACACCGCATGAGAAGTCGACATCTTAAGAGAACCATAAAGTTAAATGCAATGTAATGTGTTATGACGAGATTTAATGTGTTTTTATTAAGTTTGGGTTAATGCAGAGTTTTATACGACAAAAGAAAATATCATCTTTGATGGTGGATATTTTTATGTTAACATCCCTTTACCCTCTCTGAAGAGGGCTCATGTGAGGCGAAAGCTTAGAATCAACATAAAAAAATATAGAAATGTTGGAGTAATTTTGTCTTTATTTTCACCTGAATTTAAAGCCAAAATACGATGTTTAGGACGGCTCATGATTAAACATAATAGACATTCATTGTCTCTTATCTTTAACAGTATATGTTTAGGAAATTATCTGCAACATCGATACACTATATATATATATATATATATATATATATATAGATAGATAGATAGATAGATAGATAGATAGATAGATGGAGAATAGAGAGCTTATAGATGTTAGTAGGCAGGGAAAAATGAGGTGATATGTGTGTGTGTGTGTGTGTGTGTGTGTGTGTGTGTGTGTGTGTGTGTGTGTATGTGTGTGTGTGTGTGTGTGTGTCTGTGAGTTGCCGAAGAAAAATGCATTCCTATAAGGGTGTGTCGAAGGAGATAAGGGGGATTTAATGCGGGAGATGGAAATATAATGAGAGAGGTAGAGAAATCCGGTTTGTTATTTGGAAAAGGCAATTTGTTTGGAATCTCACGTTTGGTGAGCCAAATGTTCTTGGTGCTGGCAAGGTGAATTCGTGCAAAAAGAAAAGATAAATCCGTGCTTAAAATGCAGGCGCTCCTTCTCCCCAGCCTCCTCACAAATCAACAATAACAATAACAGCAGACTCAACAACAACAACGACATGCGTATAAAATACTAACAAATGCACACGATTTGTTCTTCAGCTGCATAATATAATAACAATAATAATTAGTATCATTGTTATTCTGTTGGTGCTTGCGTCTGTGGTGCTTGTGGCAACGTTTTTAGATTTGATGCCAAAATCACATTTATGAAATTGTATGTTTAACGTTTTTTTTTCTGCGATTATCATTCCGATTCAAACACTTCACTACGAATGCTATTGTTTTGTTTTCAAATCTAAGCTTATTTATAAATGGAAATTTGTCTGTGTGTGTGTGTGTCTGTATGTGTATGTGTCTGTATGTGTGTGTGTGACACCGTTACTTTATAGACTCCGAAACGGCTGAACCGATTTTCTTGAAAATTTACACAGTTGTACTATAAGCGTCTACGAGTATTCTTAGCTAGATTTTGTGTAAATATTGAAAATCGATAATCGAATAAATCGGGTTATAGAAGGAGTGGTCCGATTTTAATCAAATTTGATACACTTATAGACAAAGACATAAGAAACGATATTCAGAAGTTTCAAGGTTGTAGTTCTTACAGTAGTACAGAAAATCGATAATATATATATATATAAACACGAGGCAAGAGCTTTCATCACTGGCAGTGAAGTTTAATAACTGGTCGTAAAAATGAATTGAGGCGACGCTGTTACGCTTATTGTCTATCTTTCCATGAGCGTGACTAGATGAATATGTACACACACACACACACACACACACACACACATATATATATATATTTTTTTTTTCTCTACTAATAATTCTCTAAGAAATTCAGCTGTTATCCATTCTGAAATTGCTTTTTTATTTAATTTATTTAATTTTATTATTTTTAATTGTTTGTGATTGTAAGTATATTTAGCTATATGTGCTTTATTTTTAACATTTGTATTTGTAATTTCTTTTTGTCTTATTTTTTTAAAGTTTTGTTTATATTGCGTTCGTATATAGGCTTCTTAGATGTGTGTTTGTGTTCAGTATTTGTGTGTAGTTGTATCTGTGTTGGATTTGTATATTAGATTGTTTGTTTGGTTTTCCTTCGCTTTTTTCAACTTTTGTGACATTTTCGATTTTCCTAGTATGACGAGACAGACATGTTTTATACGCCTGTCGAAATAGATCCAGATACATCTTGATTTATAAAGTTCTAATTATGTGTTGTGTTTTATATATATACATATATATATATTGCAATAGAAAGGATAATGATTTTGAATTTTAACTTCTAATCATGTAATACTTCCATACTTCTCAGATGAAGTAGTATTTACATTATTTTCATTGTTTGGACTGTTGTCCTCACTTTTATTGCCATATCTACGAAGTTTTGGCTGTTGTACTCTCCGATATGCGTTGTGGTGCATTGGATATCGGCTCGGAACGAGAAATCTGGGAGCCGAGTTCGAATTTCAGCTGAATTTATTGCATTCACTTACGCGCAAATACCCTTGGGAAAGGTATTAATCCGTCTATTCCTTCCAGTTATGGGTTAAATAACAGGACAGTTTGGGTTATATATAGCCTTGGTCGGCAACGAGTCTACAGTAGAAAGCAATGGTAACCTACTGCGGGATAATCTTCTGCCCAGTCAGTCATGTCTCTTTCGAGACATGATCGCCCAAGCGTGTATCACGTATGGCACTTAACTGAGTGACTGACTCTCAGGACATCATTTGGTGATTAGAATTTAGAACAAAACTCTTTATTTTAATCATTGGAGTATATTATTCTCGTTCCATATTTCATGCTACTTGTAGAAGTCTTAGTTATCCCTCTTTAACTCAAAGTTATTTGTTCACCACTACTGTAGACAGGTATTGAACTCATAACTCTTTGGGTCAAGTCACTGGATCTAACAAACTGTACTGAGCTCAGCAGTGGTGAGTAAAATTATTGAGAGAAAATGAAATAATAGCATCTCAGAAATTGAAATAAATATTATGATTACAATCCATGGTTATTATTTGTAAACTGAAAAACGTTTTCATAACTCGAAAGATATATTATGACAGCTGTTACCTTGAAATCGTGAAATAATTGCTTTCGATTGAAACAAAGCATTTATATCTAAAAAGGATGGAAAATATATTGGCTTATTATTGTGAAATACAATTTTAGGAATGTTTTGAAAATTGAAAATCAAAAGACGTTTACTGTTTTATGTCTTAACATTTAAATATTTTAAACGTCAGAATATTTTAGTAAGATAAAAAGCATGTCATGTTTGATTTCTAAACTTTATTAAAACAGGTTTTTTTCTGAAAATAATTCATTGCTATGCTGTAATAACTACAAGGATTGATAACTAAGTGCATTTCGTATAATTACATTCATTACTTGAAGGCAAGTAAACATTTCATATTTCTGGGTATATATATATATATATATATATATATGTGTGTGTGTGTGTGTGTGTGTGTTTGTGTGTGTATGTGTGTGTGTGTGAGAGTGCGTGTGTGTGTATATATATATATGTATATATATGTACATATATACATAAAGGAATATATATATACATATATACATACATAATTACACACACATGTATATATATATATATATATATATATATGTGTGTGTATGTGTGTGTGTGTGTGTGTAATAGCAGGAAATGATCACACACCAATATAAGCGAAAATATATATATTAAAATTATATGAAGTCATCGAACTAAGCACGAGCTAGATGAATTATAAAATCAGATTTACATTATTTTAACTGATACATTTACCAAAATTATGCAAAAATTGAATGAAATATCAAAGAGTAAATATATTTAACAAAATCGCTCTTGTTTTCAACAACTTCCTCCCCTCAACCTATGAATCTGTGACAAATCTTCTGTGCGATTTCATCTTTGTTTATGAATACTGACATAATCCTTGCCTTCAGTTTATTATTGGTGTTATAAGAAGTATTTTTTTTTTATTCTCTCTCTCAAATTCGCTCCCTCCATAATAATCAAGAGGGTGGCTGGCTGATGAGTTAGGCAGCTAGATTTTAGGCGTGATATGAACTCAGATATTCTTTAACAACCATGACTAAGTTCACCTGCTTGTGTTATGGATTCTTGTTACTAGATCTAGAGTCTTCCATCAGACACCCTCTTGATCCAGGTGGGCACTACCTCCCGAAGGCACGTAAAGGTAGGCCTCCTTGTTGAGTCTGAGGCCTTGTGGGAATATGAAGAGAGGCATTACTTAATAACTTAAAAAGAGGCATTTTCATGCACACTGTATGCATGTATGTATGTATGTGCATATATATATATATATATATATATATATGTGTGTGTGTGTGTGTGTGTGTGTGTGTGTGTGTGTGTGTGTGTGTTGCGCGCGCGCCTCTGTTAGTGTGTTAGGACCTTGAATAACTGAATTTTCATGAAATGTTTTATTTACAAAAATTACTAAGAAACATGTCACTAAAAGTATTGTCGATTGCTAGGCACCCATATATCTGGCAGCATTTGAATTCTACATCAGAAAAACGATTACGTCAGTAATTACGAGTCAAACCATTTTTCGGCAACTTCATCAACATGAAAGTTCCGTTCAGCCAGGCTATGTGCCGTGAAACGGAACAAATGATGATCGGACGAGACAATGTCTGGTAAATACGGCCGGTGATTTATGACTTCCCATTTAAGCGTTACTATGTTTTCCCTCATTTAATAAACATGAGACCTACAGTTGTCATGTTGCAAAATCATTTTCTCGTATGACTGCTTGTATATCAGCCGTTTTTCCTTCGATGCTCGGCTCAAATGCATCAGTTGTAGTCGATAACGATCTCCTGTGATGGTTTCGGTCGGTTTAAGCAGTTCATAATAAACTACACGTAGCTAATCCCGCCAAATCTAAAGCAGAAGCTTCGAACCATGGATATTTGGCTTTGTCACCGATGTTGATGAATAGCCGAGCTTACCCCACAATCGATGCAAAAAACTCTCCTATTTTTTTTGCTGTTGAAGCGGTTGTTCACACGTGACAAAATGCCGTTTGACGTCTCTCGACTTCAACTCGTACAACACCCAATTTCATTGCTTTTGAATAATTTGTAATGCTTTCAAAAATTTCAAAACTGTTGTGATCATCTGCTAACGATTCTGCATGTTCATCTTACGCCTGATATGAATCTTCAGAACGTACAGCCTCCACTTCTTTGTTTTCAAACATTTTCGGTGCTCCAGAGTGCCATTTATCCTTAAAATCAAAATCAATATTTTTGATGTGTCTAAACCAGTATCTACATGTTGTTTCCGGCAGAGAATGGTCGTTGTAAGTCACAGCAAAAATTCTGTGTTTCATCTGAATTTGTTTTTACTAAAGTAGTGCAATATTATTCCCCCAATACACTTACTGTGGCACGAAATTCGACATGTTTAACGCTATGAAAAACAAAGTTGCTTAAATTTCGGCAAAATGACATACACTCAAATTCAAGCTTTATAGTATTTACTTATAGATGCGTTGCAATCTGAAACTACACGTACGCAGTTTTGGGAACGCAATCTGCTGAAAAATAGCGAGAACTTATTTAAGTTCTTGTTATTTGTGATACAAAAACTTCATTACCACTACAAAGAGACAGAAATTATCATAACCATACATCATGATTATAATAAAAAAATTAAACTGAAAAAAACATTCTATCTAATCTGTTTCGCACCTCGCTCAACAGAGCTAAATCGAGGTGAATAAATAATTATCTAAGAAGAGAACAGAACAAAAATGGCAGAGACAGAACAAAAATTCAAGATGGAAATGATTTGGAGGCCAAATATATGTTCCTTCTCTTTACACAGATGAGGTTCTACTGATTGAATATAGATGGCCTCCAACACTTTAAGGTTGTAACTTGAGTGTGACGAACTTAGGATAGAAAACGCGTCCTCACTAAAATTAGCGGCACAATTATGGTTATTTATAAGGTGTTCCGCAATGGTAGACCCGTATGTGTTGGTCAGCCTATCTGACGAAGAATCGTTCAAATTACGGATTTTTGTAAGAGCGTATTGTTTAATTCTGGCATCTAATCTTCGGGTAGTTTTTCCTTTGAAGTGCAATCTACAACTAAATTTAAACATATAAATTAAAGAACTATTCTGATGTAGTCGGGGAACATCCTTTCTTATGGAAGAAAAGGCGGATCTACCTGAAATAACAACATGAGTATCAGCCACAAAGTAACAATGTCGAAGTGCAATAGATATACACTTGGCAAATTTATCACTAATAGACCTCAGCCAAGGGAGGTGCAGTATACAGGACATCGTTGCACAGTAGCTGGTTTAACTTTGTTGAACACTTATACCTTCTGCTAATTACCGACTAGACAACGTCCAATGGATAGGCATTATTACAGAAAGTAGTAGTAATAAATCTGATTTTCTTATCCCATAGTATTTTAAAGCAAATCTTATGAGTAAGGGTCTTAACTATATATATATATTCTGTCGTGACCCGTAACATATGACGTCCGGTCACCTGGATGTATAAGAGACAATGAGCGCTTAGCACGGGAGGTTGTCATTATGACGACCTTCTAGAAGTAACACCTACTACTGCAAAAGACTGTAAATATTGTATATACATCTTGGTTGGGCCACTCTGTTAATACAGCTGTTTGTCTACATTTCTCTGTGGATCTCTTCGTTCCACGATACGACAATATATATATATATATATATATATATATATATATATATATATATATATATATATATATATTTATATGTCCAGTCAGTCAGTTAAGTGCCATGCGCAATACACCATGACTCGAAAGAGACATGACTGACTGGGCAGAAGATTATCCCGCAGTAGGTTGCTATTGCTTTCTGCGGTAGACTGGTTGCCGACCAAGGCTATAGAACCCACTCTGTCCTATTATTTAACCCATAACTGGAGGGAAGAGACGGATTAATACCTTTCCCAAGGGTATTTGCGCGTAAGTGAATACAATGAATTCAACTGGAATTCGAACTCGGTTCCTCCGATTTCTTATTCCGATCCGATATCCACTGCACCACAACGCACATAATTTAAATAAATAAATTATGACAAAATGAATTGAAATGTCATGTAGACATACTTACTTGAGTAAATAGAAGTGTACACGTAGATTGTTACATAGTAACATACTTATATCTCTGTATATATAGAGAGAGAATGAGAGAAAGAACAAGATATAGATACAGGAACTGAGATAGATAAATAGATATGAATAGTGATATATTAATAGTAATTCGGATCAGTTCGATGTGCTCAAATTCATACCTGATCTCAAAATTTATCTTTATTAGTTGTTATAATAACTTTCTTAATACCTTTTATTTTATTGTTCCCTCTCCTTAATTGCATTTTTCTCAAAATCTCTCACACTCAGTAAGCCATTTATTGCGTTACTGAGGGTGAAATGTGTAAAAAATATTGTTATTGATTTTAAGTTTTTAAATATGTGAACATCAAAAATGAAATAGCAAGAAATGAAATTGAAATAAAAGATATAAGGCAAACGCAAACATATACGAAATAGCAAATATCATGACAATCAGTTTACTCTCGCCTCGATCAAAAATCTGGTGTGGGCGACAAAGCTAACCTTGCAGCCGAGCTTGGAAAGGACCACCAATCCGTAGTGGACTGGGGTAAGAAATGGCTCGTAAATTTTAATGCTTCTAAAACGAAGCTACTATCAATTAACCATCATAGACAACCGCACCTACCTCCCATGACTGCTTCCCCGACGGCTACAATCTCCAGGAGTTTAAATGTAAGGTCAATAGACATCTCCTAACACACTAACTCGCTTCCATTCTTTCAAGCACTCTTCCCATCCTCCAAACTACCTATCACCCCCTCTTCTGACATTTCCTATATCTAACCACTCTTTCTATTTACCTTCCCCTATGTAGCTCCAAGCGCAATAGTGGCAGTGGAATGCCTTGCTTGGGGTGAAACGATTAAAAAAAATAATAAATAAACAATTTAGGAAAAGAACAAAAGGATGAAAAAAGATTTTAAAAATGTGAGGAAAGAACAGTACTGTGTACCACGATTTCTGTCCTTGGACTGCAACTTTTACTTCCTATTTGTTTTCCCCTGGAAAGTAAGAAAAGTGGCGCATATTATTCTTATAATCGTGTCGCCTCAAGCAAGGCATTTTACTGCCACTGTTTTGCAGGGGTTTACATAGGAGGAAAGTTATGAGAAAGCGTGACAGATTACAGGGTGTGCCAGGAAGAGGGTAGGAGAAAGAGAAGAATACTGCTGAGAGTGGTGTGGACGCAGAAAGAAGCATTAGAGTGAGAGAGGGGGGATGCAAGTTAGTTAAATAGGAGATGACTATTGATTTTACATTTGAATTTTTGAAGATTGTAGCTGTCTGAAAAGCAAGTAAACGGAAGAGAATTCCACAGGCGGGACGTGCGAAAGAAGAAGCTGATGTAGTAGAATTTGTGCTTACAATTTATTGGTTTCACAGTAAAAGGGTGGGACCTGGTTGCTAATCTTGTGGCTCGAACAAATTCATGCATGGGTGGGAGATACCAGTGAGATAAGTTCCACTTAGCAGAAGCCATGAAATATTTGTAGAAGAGATACAGGGAAGCCACATTACGCCGGTGAGAATGTGACTGTATCTGAGCTGCCAAGTCGGGATCGATCACATTACAGATTCTCCGTTGGATTTTGTCAAGGACTCCTAAGTGGATAGCAGGAACACCCGACCAAATATGGCAGTAGGCGGATGGTAGATTTGTATATATGCAGGATTGTTTAAAACGGGAAAAACTTCCTGACCCTGCACAGCTTTTGTGACCAGGATAATGATATTTATGAAATTTATCTATTTCTGTTGAGGAAACCAGCGAATATGAAAATTCTCATTGACGCAGATTAGGATTTGTTCCTAATTTGCGTCAACGAGAATTTTCACATTCGCTAGTTTTCATAGTCGTCATATGAACAAAAAAGTATCATTTACCTATTTTAGGACAAGAGAAACCACAAAAATCAGAAGATTTTCGGATCTACGGTTATACTATGAATTAATTTCACGAATCAAATCCCAAATATATACCCACATAATATTTTCGTTGTCCAACCCTTGGTCGCCAGAACGTTCTAGAAATTATTCAAAATTATAAAAACTTCTCGAAAGTTCTTGAAAGTTACAGAAAACTCTAGAAAATTCTTATTTAGTAACGCAGCACCATGACGCTCTGAAATGTAATGAAAATAGGTTATTTGCAAAACATTCGTATTCAGAACAAAAACGTAAAGTTTGAAGTGGTTAATAATCATTCCTTTTGTTTCTTAGACAGAGACAATTAAGAAATGCAACTTACTAAACAAAGACAAAAAAGAATCATAATTTTGTTGCACAGGGTCAGTCTGTCAGTCAGTTCGACATTTAGTTAAAAGCCATGAAAGTTAAGACATTCTTTAGTTAAGAAAAATGACTGAGTGGACAGAATATTTTTTCCGAAGAAGGTTGGAATTATTTCTGTGGTTCACCCTTTCTGTCCAGATATTTACCCCATAACTGGAGAGGGATTAATACCTTTCTGAACTGTATTTGCGCGTAAGTGAATGCAACGAATTCAAATGAAATCAAAACTTGGCTCTCCGAATTTTTGTTTCACTGCACCATAACCGGTGAAAAACTGTGGAATCAAAAAATATCGCAAGAAAAAAAGAAACACCGAAAAGAGCTGAACCTTTAAATAATGTTTTGTTTTAACCATGATCAAGATAAATAAGAAATTTTTAAAAAAATATCTATACCAAGAAATATGTTGAAAGATAATTGTCCGGTGAATTTGTACAAGCCAGTCAGCTCCAGTCTTCTGATCTCCATTCGTTTCGGAAATGACAAATGGTTTTTTTCTTGCCAGTCACAATTCGTATATTGACGTAACAAGCAGCCAAAACAATAGCGTCTCAAGCATAAATACCGAAGAGTAGAGGACCTACGTAAGTAAACAGAGAGGAGAAGGTGGGCACTACCTTCGTGGTACTGACAGGTGTATTTTTTCAGGTACACTGTAAACCAGAAGGAAGAGAGTGAGATGTAGAAGATGGGTAGAGTTGTTACGAGTCTGGTTTAGGATAAAGCAAATTTCTTTTTAGATTGTTGTGCTGGCTGTCAGAAAGACAGGAACAATGATAGTTGCAGTGAATGCGTTAGGTTAGGTCAAATTATGGAGGTGCTTCTATTGAAGTTTTTTTTTTTGTCAGAAATTTTATATGTACCATTACGCAAAGAGTTTTTTTCTGTTTTCTGTTATTTGCACATAGTGTAGCGGTTTGTAGGTGAGACACTTTCAAATTCCATTCTAAGCTGTTGCATTTGCTTTTGCACAGATAGATTTGGAGATGTTGTAATTTAATTGTTATACTTCTATCTAGGGGGTAAAATCCAAGTTGACAGGCCTTCCTATGTTTTGTTAGCGGCTATTACAGTGGAAAGACGAATCTAAATCCAAAACGTGGTTAGAAAAAGCTTCGTAAGAACCCACAAGCTACAGAAACTGCAGTAAATACATCTAATAATTTTTATAATCATTTCACCCGAAGCAAAGCAGGACCACCACTAGTGTTTAGGGGTTACAGTAAGAGAAAAAAATACAAGGGAAAAGTGATGTCGAAGAAAGGATAAGAGATGGATGGGAATTAAAGAGATAGAAAATGGCAATTGACGTTGCATTTAAACTTTTTAATATTGTAGCTATCAAGGAAACAAGCATACGGAAGGTTATTCCACAAACGAGAAGTGCGAGAAAATAAACTGTTAGAAAAGAAGAGGGGTTTCATTTAATTATTTTGACGGTGGGATCTTGGTGCCAATCTAACATCATCCGTAAATACATATCATCGAGAAAGCATGGCTCGTTAATATAGCTGCCATGAAAATATTGTAGAAAAGACAGAGGGAATCTAATGAGAGGAGAATGTATATCTATAATCTTCAGGGAAAGCCATCACTGTTTAAAAAAAAACAATAGCCATTTTATTCTTGCCTGGTATTTCTTTTTCGAGGTTGCCATGTATGGATGTAACCGTTAAGTGAAAATCGAATGAGGGATTATTTTTCACTGATATAGAAAACAACTGGGTTTCAAATCGTTTAAAGTCTCTGCCTCCTTTTACACTTACAATCAATTTTTTCCTATCCATCATGACCTGAGTTTCTATTAGTACATTGAGACAAACCTTCCGAACATTGTCTGGATATGGTAAAAATCTTGTAATATTTAATCCTCTATATACTGATTCCTAACAGAAAAAATATTTCACTGCTTTCTTCTTCTTCCTCGTGTGCTGTGTCCCTCCAGGACGTAGGCGATCATGGACTTCCACTTGTCTTTGTCTTTTGTCGCTCTTAATATTTTTTCTCATGGTACTTCTCTGAAACACCGCTCCGCCATCAATTTGCTCAGATCTAACAAGTACGTCTCGCGCTGCTTTCCTCTGTCTCACTTTTCCCTGTGAGTAGTAAATTCTCCAGGCGCTCCTTCCTCTTTACGTATTCTAGAAACATCATTTGTCTCTTTCTGATATCAAGTATGAGTTTTCTTCTCGTTTGTATCTTTTCCGACACCTCAATGTTGCACACGTCAACCGTCCATGGTATCGTCAGCATCCTTCTGTAAACTATATTTCTGCTGCCTCAAGGATTTCTTTAATCCTTGATGAGATTGTCTAACATTCACTTAAGTACAGTAGGACAGATATCACATAGCAATCCAGCACTCTTTTTTTGTTTCTAATGAGATTTTCCTTTCTTTCAGTACTCTTGTTAACTTCTGCTATGCGTCTTTGGATCTCTATGTCGCACTGTCCGCCATCTCTCAAAACACTTCCCAGTTATTTGAATATTTTTCTGATTTTATTTTAGTTTTTCCGACTCGTAGTTGGCATATTGGGCTCCTCTTTTTGCTGGTGACCGTACATTCAGTTCTCTTGAAATCTATGCTCAGTCCTTTCTTCTCACTTTCTTTTTTTACCTTCTGTAGAAGGACTTGCATTTTCTTTCCCGGGTCTGATATCAGCGCCCTGTTATCCGCGTATCTGATATTGTTGAGATTTTATTTATCTCATAACTGCTTTGCTGTACAGAATGAAAACTTCCGGTGATAAAACACATCCTTTTCTTACGCACTTTCTATTTTTGCATACCTGCAGAGTACACTTCCTGTGCGTACACAAGCAGTTCTCTGCCAGTTTAGATTCTTGATTATCCTAATATCTTTTCTGAAATGTCGAAGTTGTTGAGCATATCGTCAAATCTTTCTGTCGTACTTTGTTGCACGCCTTTGCAGAGTCTATAAAACACAGATAAAACTCCTTCTGCATCTGTACTGCTCACTCAGGATTCTGAGCATGAATATTGCATTACCCGTTCCGGCATCTTTGAAGAAACCACATTGTTCTTGTTCTATCTCTTGGCCGATTCTGCTGCGCGCTCTGTTCATCAGAATCCGGATGATGAGTTTTGTTATGTGGCTCATTAAACTGATTGTTCGACGGAGCTCACATTCCTTTGCATCTGGCTTCTTAGGTATTGTTATGAAGATTGATCTGCTTAGGTCCTCCGGTATATTGTAGATTTCTTTTATTATTTCTGTTAGTCTGTCTACGCCAAAGTCTTCTAGACACCGCAACATCTCAATGACAATCCCGTCTGGTGCCGCTATTTAGTTTCTTTTCAGTTTGGCAAATGCCGATTCCAATTTCGTTTTTAATATTTCTGGCCCAACCGTAATTTTGCGCATTGTTGGTTACTCTCCCTTGTTGTGGAAGAGATATACTCGTCCCATCTCTGAAGTATTTTTCTTTTTAAATATTAATGTGCTATTCTGTGATTTTATGTATTCTGTTGCTGCGCATGTTCTTTGCCCTAATGGTCACTTCCTTACGAGGTTCTAATAAGATGGTACCGAAACACAACGGCCCTTTTGTTGTAGTAAACCGTTTTTATTATAAAATAACTATTACCATATATAATGCTGTACTAAATATCGAGCAGTCTTAATATATATATATATATATATATATATATATATATATTAGTCATCTACATACAAGCCCGTTTCGCTGTATCACAGCTCATCAGTGTGGCGAGACATATCCACTTGCTTCTGGCCGTGATCAAAACTCGACCGATTTGGTGTCAGTCGGAATCGCTACTCCCTAAGCCATCGGCGCATGGGGTCAAAGAAGGGAAATTAACGTATTGTATGTAAGCAGTGTATACAGACGCCAATCACCGAGAGAACTGAATTCATTTCTGAAGAGTCACGCATTATAGCTGAAGTGGAAACTGTTTTTAAAATTTTCTTCTCCAGAGAGCTCAATTATAAGAGAGCATAATATATTAGTCATCCACATACAAGCCGTTTCGCGGTATCACAGCTCATCAGTGTGGCTGGACATATATATATATATATATATATATATATATATATCTTTTCAACGACGGTTGTGGTGCAGTCGGTATCTGCTCGGAACGCGACATCGGGGAGCCGAATTATAATTCCAGTTGAATACTTTGCATTCGCTTACGCGCAAATACAATTTTTCCTTCCTCCAGCTATGGGTTAAATAAAAGGACAGATTGGGTTCTATAGCTTTGTTTGGCAACCAGTCAATCGCAGAATGTAATGGCAACCTACTGCGGGAAAAGCTTCCGTCCACTCAGTCATGTCTCTTTCAAGTCGTGATTGCTCAAGCTTGGATAACGTATGCCACTTAACTAACAGTCTGAGGTTGGTAAGTACTTTGATTAGTGAATGATAGAGAACACAGTAGGTTATGCAGCAGACCTAAAAAGTTGTTGGATAAAACAAACCTATTCTACAGATGACCTCGAGCCGTGGAGGCGCTTCTAGACTGACAGGTCGTGAGACTAACGCATGCAAATTAATTGAAACAAAACGAATAACGTCTTATTCGTATTTCTTGTGTTATAAAAATCTGATGCTATCAGGGACAACTCAATACTTTTCAAGGTCAAACAAATTTCATCATATTTCCGAAAATAGATTTATATCACTCCACATCACTAGAGGTTAACTAATCTGGGGAAAAAGTAAAAATCGTTTACAACTTGTCCCACCAGTTTGTCTAAAACTGTTGTGGGATCTCCACTTTGTATATGATAATAGCCTCAACTGAGAGCACTTATACTTTTACCATAGAGATAAGAGCACTTGCTGCCATGTAGAGAGATTATACGTAGAGATCCGTGCGAGTTATCGGAGAGTACTGGAATTGATACGTAAGTTATTAAGAGATACCGAACTTATGCAGAGACTACTGCATCAGAATTCAGACTAGCTCTGAGCTACACTCAGCTTGAATAATATATACGAATATACTATTTCTAACGACTTCACTTCAGGACTTGTATATATTTATTTCTTACTAATAGTATTCCTGGATGAACTAACCTACGTACAAGTTTGTATATTACGTTCAATATAATCTACTTTTCTATCTCCATATATGTTTTGTTGTTCATTATTTTGTGCAGTTCCTCACCCAGAATACACAACAAAAATAGGCCGTATGGAAACTAAATTAAGTTGTACAAGTTGTGTAACTAAAACTTATGTTTTTTGTTTTAAGATTTCTGGCTCACAGTAGAGCACAGTAGTAGTTGCCTCGCTGTAACTGCCTTTACACTGTCAGTTCTCTGCCTTCGGGCAGGGGGCGCTCTCTGCTTCCAAGCAGAGAGCACAAACCCATTCGTGGTTCCGCCGAAGGGTAGAACCACGACTTGGTAAAAATAGACAGACATTTTTTTGGCCCGGCTATATGGCCGGGAATACCCACATTAAAATGACCATGTGTCACATCCGGCCTTGCGTGGGAAGGCTAGTAAATACAGTAAATACAGTAGAGCACATGCCGTCGAAGACTCCTCGACATCGCATTCCGTTCTGGGTTCCTCTGTCCATTATTGACCAGTTGGTCTTCATGCTCTTTCCGCTCTTCCTTAGTGTCTCGCCTCCAGGTGGTGCGAGGCTTGTTTTTCTTCCTCTTCCCCTGCGGGTTCCAATTCAGAGTTTGTCGTGTGATGCTGAACACTGGCTTTCTGAGGGTGAGTCTATACATCTCCATTTTCTTCGCAGTAACTGCTTGCCTACTGGTTTCTGTTCGCTCCCACATTTCTTTGTTTTGAAACTTCTCAGGCCATCGGATGTTATAAATGCGCCTTAGACAGGTCTTGAAGAATATCTGAATTTTCTGCTCAATTGTCTCTATTGTCCGCCATGTCTCAAGTCCATACAACAGAATCGAATTCGCATCGGCATTAAAGATGCAGAGTTTGGTTCTCATTTGCAGCTCTCCAGATTCTAAGATGTTCTTGAGCAAGAAAAAAACCTGCTCTGCTCTAACAAAAACCATAGCCTGTGTTTATTTATGCATACACAGATCTAAACTTATTTATAAATGGAACTTTGTCTGTGTGTGTGTGTAAACATATCCGTTACCTATATACTCCGAAATGGCTGAACCGATTTTCTTGAAAATTTACACAGTTGTACTATAAGCGTCTGCGAGTGTTCTTAGCTAGGTTTTGTGTCGAGGTACCCCTGATAAAAAAAAATCGGGTTATAGAAGGAGTAGTCCGATTTTAATCAAATTTGATACACTCATAGACAAAGACATAAGAAACTATATTGAGAAGTTTTAAGGTTGCAGTTCTTACAATAGTGCAGAAAATTTGATATCGATACCAGGAAACCAAAATTTGATTTACATCCATTCATTTTTCGTTCAGTCTACGGTTACGCTTTAACTGGAAACCACTATTGCTTTTTAGTCTTTCGTGCCAACGTCCAAAGAGTCGGAGCTCCAGGACCATGGATTAGTTTTAAAGCTTTCATTACACCCGAGCAACGCCGGGCTATACGCTAGTTGTTATATATATATATATATATATATATATATATATATATATATATATATATATATATTGTGTTCACTTATTTAAGTTGAATTCTATCTTCTTACATACGGTTATACCAGTGATGCATAATTGTTCATATTTACATAGAATATACATTTATGCATATCGCATTTGTTCGTCTCTTCGAAATTTCGCCTCCGTCTATTCTTATCAAGCAGATGTAACGCTAGAACTTTTATTTAACCACCTATATAAAAAAATCATTCAGTAAGATTGGATTGTTCTTTTTTGATTTTCAATCAATTCAGCAAAAAAATGGAACTTAATGAATATTTACAAAGTCATAATTACCCGTTACTAAATCCGAATGAAATTTTTGCCAAACTAAAGGAATTTTTTTCTAAGCTGGTCTTGTCGGACGCCTACCTACCTTCAGGAGAAGAGTGTTCAAAATTCCTATCAACATTCATAAATATATGTATCAATTAATCCAACTTTCTTTCGGAATAAAGGTAGCTCCGTGTTTTTTTCAGCAAATTATATATACAATGCATACTGAGTCATGTTACGCTCAAGTATATCTGATTGATATACCGATTATAAGAGATAGCAGGATCCAACATGCGGAAGACGTAAAAATAATCTTCGAAATGATAAAAAAATACAGGTTCAAAATTAGTGAAACAAAATGTGAGCTATTTATATCCAGAATAAAATATCTGGAAAAACTATTGCCGAAAATGGTCGAGGAACCAAATCCTGTCCGATCATGCGCAACCAAAGACATGCCCTATCCGACCAATTTAGCAAAATTAAAAGCATTTTTAGGCATTTCAAACTACTGTCAGGTGCATACATCAAATACGCATCAGTTAATAGCACCATTGAAAGCCTTCTTAAAGTAAGTCGCTAAATGGATTTGGACAGAGAAATTTAAAAGTTTGTTTGAAAAGATCAAATAGGTTTTAACATATGACTTATCACTAAGCTATTTTGATTCTAAGTTAAATATTGCCTTTGCATCAGACGCAAGTGATTCAGGAATTGGAGCAGTAATATTACATAAATATGATGATGGAACAACTATACCAATAGTGCATTCTTCAAAGTTGTTAATAGCTGCTGAGAAAAACTATAGCCAGATCGAGAAGGGAACTTTGGCTATAGTTTTTGCCATGAAAAAATTTCATAAATTTCTACATAGACGAGAAATTCTCTTTCAAACAGATCATTGTCCATTAGTGTCTACATAGAGTTAAAATAGGTGTTCACACACATACAACAAGTAGACTGCAACCCTGGGGAAGTATACGAATGAATTACAACTATAAAATAACATTTTTACCATCGAAGAAATTAATCAATGCTTATTTCTCGCTTAATTCTGAAATTCGGCAAACCAGTTGAAGATACGGCAAAACATGACTGAAAAAGAAATTAAAAATGTCTTGCATTATACCATAACAGATTTGCCAAGGATTCTGGAAGAATTAAGACCTAAGTCGCAGAACAACATCTGCAGATTAAAAACAAAGATCATATTGAATGTAAAGTCAAAAATCGGAAGGTAAATAAAAGTAACAAATTTTCAATGTGTGATGATGTACGCTGATAGAGTTGTAATTCCAATATCATTGCGAAAACGCATGTTAAAGGAATTTTATGTTAGTCATCCAGCAATTTCTAGGATGAAATTTCTTATTGTTGTATATCGACAAACAACAAACACGCATATATATAAAAATATGAAGTTATATTTTTATTAATGACGATGGACCGTGTAGAATAGGGAACAGAGAATTGAGAGAGCGCGCTTCAAATGGGTTGACGGGAGTGTAGTCTGGTCTGTTGTGTCTCTCTTCACCGGCCGATCTCTGTTGCTCCTCTACTTCTACTACTCTGGCGAATCCGCGTGCCGAGGTCTTTTTATAATCTCCAGAACCGGTACTTTTTCTTCCGGTTTTGCCTCGCCCACGCACGCCCACGTAATTCTCAGAGACACCTGTTCTGTTTGCCTCTGTGGTTATTTCCGCTGCTGCCGGAAATAAGGTCAAACAACATCCGTTCCTTTCAACGACCGGAAACACCCCCGCTTGCATCAGCCTTCCTCGGGTGGGGCCAGATTGTTATATTACATTATGAGGCGCTTCACTTACTGGCTGAAAATGGATGAAGTTATACGAAACTTGGTTAAATCATGAAAAAGTTGTGCTCGGGCAGCAAAGAATTTGACGATTGAATTTCAACCAGACATTCCGTGGTCCCGATTACATCTAGATTTCGCGGGTTATTTGAATAGAGCTTATTATCTTGTGGTGGTCGACAATTATACCAAGTGACCTAAAATATTGAAATGCAGAAGATCAACTAAAACGGTAGCAATAAATTTCCTTCACGAAATATTGGCAAAGTTTGGTGTACCTGACTCCATTGTAATGAACAACAGGAATCAGTTAACATTTAGTGAATTCAAATTATTCTGCAAGTCTTTATAAATACAACAAGGATCTTGTATCATCCAAGATTGTTGAAATGTTCAAAATGTTTCTAAAATGTGGAGGGGAAGAGTCGGTTGAGAAAATGCATCAGCAATTTCTGTGCGCTTTCAAATCCTAACACTGGATTTGGAATGTCGCCAGCAGAATTGATTAATTCTGTGTTAAATAAAATACTAGATTAGCGAAAGGCGAAAACATCAAGAAATATCCCTGTAAACAATTACTTTAACCCGGGAGATAAAGTATAAAATGTACCAAAATGGAAAAATAATTTTGAAGGAATGATAGCCTAGTGAAAAAAAAAAAAAAAAAAAGGATCGGTCGAATGACTTACATAATGTAGGGACGAAATACGAGTATCGATTAAAAATAATGTTCAAACAAATAAAATAAATGTGTGGGTTGAACTTTCGGTAACATTCTTTAAATTTGTTTACATTGCGTTATATTTCAGAGCAGAGGTGATTATTTACGAGGAATGGGAAAATTGTATGTTTCTAAGGCTTGATTTAGTGTCTTTTAGACTGTGAAATTATTCCTGGTCGAGTGGTCTAAGACGCATCACATCAATTGATGGCTTAACCTATGTTGTTAGGGGTGTAACTTTGATTGTTGTAGAACGACACATTTTCCTAACAAAATCTTTCATGAATATTCAGGCATATATATATATATATAAGAGTGTGTGTGTGTGTGTGTGTGTGTGTGTGTGTGTGTGTGTGTGTGTGTGTGTTCAAAAAGAAAAAGATTAGAGGATTCAATCATCAGGCAATGAAATATTGTATAGTGACGGGGTCATATAAATAATGATATAGAATTTCAAAGTCAAAAACATAAGTGCTGTTATATTAGGTAAATATGGTGGAGTTATTAGAATTTTAAAGATTTGTGCGTGTAAACAAATGGATATTTAGACATTTATGTATAGCAGCGTGGATATGGGTAAGTATGTTGGCAGGAAAAAGAAGAGTCAGTTGTATCAGTTTAAATTATGATAGAGTAAATATTTTGCCAATATAATATTTAAAATTCTACAATATTAAAAACTGAAATAATAAAAATTTTGACTTAAATGCTGTTGGTCATGTAAAAACAGAAGTTCATGGAAGAAACGTAAAGTCATGATTTTAATTAATTAAGTGGGAATAATTACTCGATTGAAAAGTTAACTATATATATATATATATATATATATATATATATATATATATATATATATATATATATAGGTATAGTTGTCAGTCGGTAAACGGTGAGGATAATCCAACAAGATTTCCTTAATATAAATTATTAATAGGTAAATCCATATAGGGAGCTCGATGGGTGTTAACCAGAGCGATATGAAATTTATAAAGGAAAACTCAACACGTCATATTAGTTATAAAATATACTTCATTTCAATGAGCTTAATTAGCTCATATCATCAGATTCTTTTACAAAATTTCCTCCATCTGGCATACAATTTCTGCCGGATGTGTTGAGTTTTCTTTTATATATATATATATATATATATATATATATATACACACACACACACACACATATATATATATATATATATATATATATATATATATATATATATATATGTATTAGAAATAGTAAAAACTAATGAGTTCGAATTTTACTGCTTGTGATTTACTATATTCTAAGTGCCCGATACTTAAAGTGCATTATATACGCTAGTATTTTTATTATAAGTTTATAATGAAAACATAGCTTACTGAAATATGTTTTATTATAAAGTTATGCTAAAAATATTCACACACACACACACACACACACACGCACACTCACATATATATATATATTTATATACAAATGAATAAGTTACGAAGAAAATATTTGCAATGTTCAAAACCTTAATTTAAAACAGTTTTCTTTATAAAAATACAGCAATGGATATTTATTATAAATTATATTTAGAACATGTACAATTTACAATCAACTACAAAACTGTACATTTTGTTTCGACATTGAAAGAACAATATCTCATCAGGTAGTTTAACTGCCTTATGATCCACTTTTCTTTCATTGTCGAAACAAAATATACAATTTGTAGTAGACTGTAGTTTGTACATTTTCTGAAGTTTATATATATATATATATATATATATATATATATATATCCGTGTGTATGTGTGTAGTTGGTTTTTGTATGCGTGTCTTTATTGTATTTCATATTGTTGAAAACACTAGTTTTCCTAAAAAAAATCTTGACTGATATTCTTGTATTACATTGCCGTTTGTTCCATGTCCTGTTGTAGAGAAAGTTTGATAATTTATTTATTCAGAAGAAGGTGTTAGGTCTTCAAAGCGGGCAAGTAATAAATATATGTGTCTTTATATTTATGTCAATATATGCAGATTTAAATATTGATATACACACGTGTACATGTTCTTACATCACCATAAGTAGATAGTTGAAAACAGCACCCAATCAATAAATAGCTGAACAGATATTTCTGTGTAAAACCGACAAAAAAGGTTCTGTTAAAAATGCACCCATTCATACCTATATGTAAGCATATATACTAAATCGATAACAGATATGCACATAGTTACCTAAGCACTTAAATGTGTTTCCAGACATTTATAAATAGATCACAATCTTCTAGATATATATCCATGTACACCTAGACACGAATACCTAATTTATAAATTGTGCACCAAATGCTAGCAGCACACATGCGTACTGCGGCTCAAATGTTTACGCACATAAGTACGCATGCGCACAAAACGCCGAAACTTAACGTCGGACATTTTAATATTTATTTCAGAAGATGAAACGCTAAACGCGTGTCGTCAGGAAGTGATATCGCTATTTAAATAAACTTTGATGTACGTGAGTAGAAAGGTAGGGAAAAAGGTATTTACTTTCCAAATATAGCGAAAATGTGCGTGTACCAACTGATATGATTTTTTTTTCGCCAATATTTTCACAGGTTTTCTAAGGTATATATATTGAGAACCTATGAAATCGATGGTGGGAAGGGTATTTGTGGATTTATAGCCGAGGAAAAAAAATCTGTCTATCAATATTTTTGTGCTGTGAAAGTTGAGAATAAGTTTTACATTAAAACTAAATTGTTTTGCTTGCTGTCTGGCGCCTTCTCCTCCTCATTTATTTTTGTCTATCAACCGACCGTTCAACTTTTTTCTCCCTCTCTTGCGCTATGTAGATTTCGCCAGGTATTTAAGAAGATGTCTTGAGCGGGCCACAAACGTAAGGGAGTCAAACTTAATCGTAAGCGCCAAGTGTCAAGTTTTATCATACTCGTTTTGTTTTAATCGTTTAATATTATCAACACCAGATAGATCGGAAATTCACAGAAATTTTACCCTCGATTAAATGTAACAGTTAGCACTAATACCTAATAAGATCTTAAACCGCCCTCAATGGACAACGTACAAGATTACTATTTAGCAATGAGGTTTTGTGTTCTTTACATATAGAAGCAGAAGAACCGCCAGGTTGCTCCTGTTGACACCACAACATCGGATGAAGCGCTTCAATTACTCTGGTGACGTCGCTAATTGATGAAATGACAACGTGCGTGGTGGTCTGATAGGATATCATCATAATTCTCCGTGTCATCCTATTCATTATCACGACGTTTTTTTGCGGGCCATATTAGAAAACTGAAATCTGTCCCTTGCCATTGTGACAAACCTTACCGCGCAGTTGCCAGTCAATGTATTGATGTTATCGGACGCTGCAAACCCTGTACTCTGAATTCGGTGATCTTACTATTTAGGATGAACACGATATTCCCTCTACGTGAATTGTCAATGTTAGTTTTTTCTATTCTGCGTTGTGTTACACTGGATATCGGCTCGGAATGAGAAATCAGAAAATTGAATTTGCTGCATTCACTATGGATTAAATACAATTGGAAGGAGTATGAATCCGTCTCTTTTTCCTCGAGCTATGGGTTAAATAGCAGAACAGGTTGAGTTCTATAACCTTTACATTCGGTTGCCATTACATTTTACTGCAGAAAATGGCACTGATTGACTGTCTCAGAGAAAAATTGCTTCCCGTATCACTAAATTATTTGTCTTCTTATCAGCCCGTGATATTTATGAGATGCGTTAAAATTTTCACAATTGCTTTATTCTGATGGAAGGGTTTTGCTGTCGAACAAACTCCATAATTTCAAGAGTGGTGTGGTGGTGCCATGATAATTTTTAAGTCAGTCAGTTAAGTGCCATACGTGATACAGGCTTTGCGCGATCATGTCTCGAAAGAGACATTACTGACTGGGCAGAAGATTATCCCGTACTATGTTGCCATTGCTTTCTGCCGTAGACTGGTTGTCAGCCAAGGCTATAGAACCCAATCTGCCCTGTTATTTAACCCATAACTGGAAGGAAGAGACGGATTAATAATTTTCCCAAGTGTATTTGTGCGTAAGTGAATGTAAGGAATTCAACTGGAATTCGAACTCGGCACCCCGATTTGTCTTTCCGAGTCTATATCCACTACACCGCAATGCATATCCAAAACACGACATTAAATCGTCAATATTACAATGCAATGCTGTTCTTACCATTTGTGACTATTCATGACTGGATGTATCTCAAACGTTATTACAGCAAAATAAGAAACCGAAACCCATTTACTCAGAAATGGTTATGAAACATTCTGGAAACATCCGATAAATGATATGTGGCTACAACTTTAGATCGTTATGAACGGAACCGGGTATTTATGGGACATAGTAGAAAAATCTATTTGCAACTAAGATCATACATTTACAGTTTTGAAGGTAACAGATAATTTCCCTTGTAGTTTTCTAACAATTTCTGCAACCGATGGTATTATGAGTTACACTACTTCTACATATTATTAGTCCATAAATCAATGATTTAAACTTAAAATCTGCTACTCTAATTAAAAGAGAAAATAATTTACTAAGACGAAAAAGTTTATAAAATGATATAATTGCAAAATCATCCGCAGTAAATTCACTTCGTGATTTTAACATTTCACCATTTCTGGCAGATCATCGATTATCACAATGCAGGATATTTTATAAGAAAAATGATGTAAACATACATAAAAAAGAATCTCAATGAAAAAGGCTAGATTATATACTTTAGAAACATTAAAAAAATAATTCCCAGCGTTTATCGTGTAGCCGCATTAATGTAAAAATAAATTTAATCCGGTAAAATCTTAAAGAACGAAACTAGTCAAACGAAAACATTTCCCGGAATATATCAAGACAAAAAACAAAATTAAATTATTTGAAATAAAGTATCTGCAAACAAATGTAAAATGTTGTTTGTTACTATAAAATCATAAAACGTTCATAAGTATTAATTCGGTCAAATGAAAAATATTATGTATCTAATTAAGTTATATTGCATACCCGAAGAGAATTTTTCATGTGACGTATATTGTTTGAATTATTTCGGCATAAAATGTTGAAATGATGGATATGAATATGTTGGCTTGGGAAAGTATTGGTTCTGTAAAAAAAGGTGAGATTGGGAAAATTGCTTCGAAGATTAACATTTTGATAATCTATATATATAAAAGGTAATCTGTGAGTCTGTATATGACTGTAATCTATGCAGGCCTACATTTTTTAAGCTCACCATTTAAATTTTCTAGGGACACATATCTACAGGGAAGCCACGTCGACACATACTTTTTGAGTTTAAGTTCAGCAAGTTTCCCTTTCGCACATTTTGCCCAATGGAGCCGATTGTTTATATTTGCTCCGTAAAATATCTAAGATCTAAGATGGTTACTAGATTACGTCACAGAAATCAAATCACACGTGTCAAAAACTAAAAAAAATGATTTAAAAAAATCACACGTGTCAAAAACTAAAAAAAAAATGATTAAAAAAGAGCCTTTATATTTAATTTTTATTCCGACGTTTTAAAAATTCATTTGGTCAACAAACAAATGTGAATATTTTCCACGTAATTTTTAAACAAATGAAATATTAAAAAAAAAAGTGTTTTTTCAAACAAAAACAAAATATGTAAAAAAAGTGCCAATGGTTAAATTAACTATTTAAGTTTTGTTTTTTTAAATTTAATATTTAGTAATATTGATAATAAAACAAAATTAAAAAAAAATAAAGCTTTTTTTGCTAAATATTTCATGCAGGAAATCAATTGTCCGTAATTCGTGTGGCATTAATGTAACTTTTTCCTCTAAAATAAAATATCTACATATTAAATATTCTTCGAAAAATTTCTGAAATTCATTTAGTCAACAAAAAGTGTTAATAATTTTTCCCCGTAAATTTAAAACAAAAACAAAGGCATTGTTGTCTACAATATCACACAAAACATCAACTCACGTTTACGGAAAACAAAAGAAAATAGATCTTTTTAATGGAATTTTTTAACAATTTTTAAAGAAAAATTTTTTATATAATTATTTTTTATATAATTATTTTTTATATAACTGATTCTTAAAGTGAGGCGGCGACTTCTGAAATCGCAACAAACTGCAGTTATCACCTAATTAAACATGTTCTGAGTTGCACGGTCGGGCTATGATGCTAGCATTTTACACACACACACACACACACACACACACACACACACACACACAAATTTTTTTTCTCGGTTCCTTATTCACTCGTGTATATATATATATATATATATATATATATATATATATATATGTATATACTTTTACTTACGAAATTAATTTGTTTTGAAAGTCGTTTCCTAACGTTAAGATTTTGTAAGCAGAGACGATTTTTACTATATAAATTCCCTATCGGTTCCATGCCTACACCTCGAACCCCTCAAAATCTCGTGGGACAACAGCATCGGTCCACAACTTTCTCCAAGCCGCATTAATGGTACGTCTGGTCATCTCCTGCCAAGCCATGTCGATTATCTTGAAGCAAACAACAATATCGAAATGCTGCTTCCAAAACTCACGCAGGGTAAGCAGGTTTTTTTCAGTGATGTCAAAACACCTCTTGAACAGGTGTTTCGTGTAGAGTTTCTTGAAGTTTGAAATGACTTGTTGGCCCATGGGCTGGAGGATAGAGGTGATATTAGTTGGGTGGTACATCACAATATGCTAGAACTCCTCCAGGATATCATCTTCGAGGCCGGGTGGTTGGGCAGGGACATTAGAGAGAATGTGGAGGCAATTGAGGAGGCAGTGAGGTGGACTCTGGCAGCTGCGAGTGGCAGCACGTATTTTGAAATTTTCGCCTTTTGTATCCTGAAATTTATTTCGTAACAAGAGGCAATATTTTCTGAAGAGGCGTGTCATAAACTGAAAATTTCGTATATAGCCTTTCGTAAGTAGAGGCTACACCGAACGCTACATTTATAGGTAAAGTTGTTCCATTTCACGGATATAGCTTACGTAAATATAAAAGTGAACACTGCGATTAACACCGAGTGGCGACAGTCTGTCTTGAAGTAGATAAAACACTGTCGATACAAAAGTTTTTTTTGCTTTAGATATTCACATGAAGAAATATATTGAAATGCATATCAGATTCCCCTGTACCGGAATTATTTCATATGCAACACGAAACAAAAAGCACCTAAAACTAGAAAAGATTCTAGCAAAATGAACGAATCAAAATATCCTATTTTAGCTACCATCTCTACTACAAGTGCAACTAAAAATAATTTATCATTAAACATAAAATGTGTTACAGCTACTTTTAAAACAATAACATAATTCATGCAAAACAAAACAAGAGCAAACTAAAACTTGGAAAAAAATTCCCTCCATTGTAATAAAGGCCATTGCATATTTGTTTGACCACACACACACACACACACACACATATATATATATATATATATATATATATATATAGCGAGGCAGTTCATACTCTTTACTACCGCTTATGAAATCTAATGCCGCGTGTACTCTTTAACGGTACTTAAGTATTTTAATTTTTTACAAATATTACGTCGTCGAGTAGTGAAGAGTACTTATATACTCATACTATCAGCATAGACCGGCGTTGCTCGGGGTGTAATGAAATCTTTAAAACTGATCCATGGTCCTGGAGCTCAAACTCGTTGGACGTTGGCACGAAAGACAAAGAAGCAATAGTTGTTTCCAGTTAAAGCGAAACCATAGACTGAAAGACAAATGAATGGATGTAAGTCAAATTTTGATTTCCTGGTATCGATATCAAATAAGTTTTTTTCGTCGTAAACTGAATTTTGAAGGCTAAATAAGTCATCTGATTAAATGGCATCATGGCTGAGACTAAAATACTACAATTATACCTACTTAGAGTCAAACCCGAAGCAAAAACTGAAATAAAAGGGCTGAAAAAAATAGTCATACAGGTAGATAAACAGACACACACACAGACATTTTGCCATATATATATATATATATATATATATATATATATATATATATATATATATATTATCGATTTTCTGCACGATTGTAAGAACTGCAACCTTGAAACTTCTGAATATCTTTTCTTATGTCTTTTTCGATGAGTGTAGCAAATTTGATTAAAATCAGACCACTCCTTCTATAACCTGATTTTTTCAATTATCGATTTTCGATATTTATCGTGGGTACCGCGACACAAA
>JBBBDQ010030031.1:225000-237500 GCA_037127315.1 Ascarosepion bandense
TCCCAAGAATATTTGCGCGTAAGTGAATGTAACGATTTCAAATGGTATTCGAACTCGGTTCCGCAATTTGCCGATATGCATTGCACCACAACCCATATATAAAAAAATATTTTCGAGTATAAAAATGGCGTCATTAAATAAGTAGCATTTTTCAGTTTGCGTAATGAATATTTATGAGCGGTTTATAATTTTCTAGTGTAACCAACAACAACTTATTTTGTTTATAGTTATTGTATTTTAAAAATAAATTCATTTTGTTTTTTGCTTTGATAAACTCCGTCAGTAGACGAAACGCGTTGGCAAAAACAAAATAGAGTTTTCCTCTTGATTCGTTCTTTTAGTCTTACACGCACACACACACACACACACACACACACACACACACACACACACACACACACACACACACACACGTATACACGTATACATACGCACACATCTTTATAAGTATATAAATGATGTGTCAGGAAAATATATACACAACTTGAAACTTTCTCATTACCCTTTTTCTGGCACCCCCTGTTATTGGTTCGTCTTTCTCTTCGCTCTCCTGTTTAAACTTTCACTCTTCTCTTATGTAGCCCCCTGCGCACCTGTGGCGGTACCGCTTTACTTCGGGTGAAACGATTAAAAAACAAAATAAATAATTAAATTAATACCTCAATCAGTTAGTTGAGTGCCATACGTGATACACGCTTAAGCGATCATGTATCTTTCGATTCGTGACTGACTACGCAGAATATTTTCTCGCCTTAGGTTGACATTTCGTTTTACAGTAGACTGGTTGCCAATCTAGTCTAGAGAACCCAACCTGTCCTGCTATCAACACATAGCTGGAGGGAGAAGAAATAGATTAGTAGCTTTCCCAGGTGTATTTGCACGTAAGTAAATTCAACAAATTTAAAACTGGGATTCGAATTTGGCTCTTCAATTATCATCCTGAGCCGATATCCATTACACCTCATAATTTATTATAAATGCCCTTAAGGTTTCGTCATCACACGTTTATGAAATCGATGTCCGTTATGATACAGATATTGTTGACAACGCAGTCAATATTTCGATACGTTTTATGGAATTCTGTGAAAACTTTCTTGCTTTACAGGTCGTGTGATGATGTCTGTAATAGTCTTCTAGAACTGTTCTTTTGCAGGTCATAAAAATATCATCAACTTAAAACTTACCTCTAATTCGTGAGGGTGATCTGAACGAATCTTTCTTCGAAACGGGCTCTGAACTTCAGTTGCATTTTCGTGCTTCCAGTAGCATTTCAGGATAAACTTATTTTGTTCAAAATACTAATTAGTAATACTAACGACAGTCAGTTAAGTGCCATACGTGAAACACACTTGGGCGATCATGTCTCAAAAGAGACATGACTGACTGGGCAGAACATTATCCCGCAGTAGGTTGCCATTGCTTTCTGCGGGAGACTGGTTGCCGACCAAGGCTATAGAACCCAATCTCTCCTGTTATTTAACCCATAACTGGAAGGAAGAGATGGATTAATACCTTTCCCAAGGGTATTTGCGCGTAAGTGAATGCAATGAATTCGGCTGGAACTCGAACTCGGCTCCCCGCTTTCTCGTTCCGAGCCGATATTCGCTGCACCACAACGCACATCCTCGTGTATATCTGAAAAGAATGCAAAATAACTTGAGCTGTACACTGTAAATTTTTGTATTTTTTAGAAAATGTATAGAGTATTCTAAACGTTATATTTAGTGAAGAGACATGTTTGATCAGGCGTCTGTGTCTGTAAAAACAGGATAATTGACGCCTATCTAGTGGATTCAACGTCAGAATTATGCTGTTTAAACAAACAGGCAAAAACTAAATTGAGATCTTGTAAATATAATGTTTACTCGTTGCAGAGTACTGGGGTGCTCATCGACATTTCCTTCTATGTGAAATGAGTCGTATGATGGATCTGAAATGACGGCCGCAAGCTACCACATGATACGGTGGGAGAGTTCTCTGTCTATTCATTGCCTCTCTTTGTCTTTTTCCTTTGTCTTCTGATGTTTTCGAAGGTAGTTATATTTTCGTAGACTACTCTTCTCCAATCTATAGTTTCTGAAGCTTTCGTCTTTGCAATAATAACTTTAAAATATTAATTGATGCAAAATCGTGAATTTGCTTCTAATTTGTTTGCATGTGTAGGAAAACGACTCCATTATTCACAGACACGCAAATAGTCGAACAAAAATACAACTCATATAGCTCGACAATTTCGTTAAGCATGAAACAGACTATCGCCTCTGTTTGTTTTACTTCAATATTCTTTAAGTAAACTTATTTATAAATGGAACTTTGTCTCTGTGTGTGTGTGTGTTTGTCCGTTACCTATAGACTCTGAAACGGCTAAACCGATTTTCTTGAACATTTACACAGTTGTACTATAATCGACTGCGAATGTTCTTAGCTAGGTTTGTGTCGAGGTACTCCCGAAAAATATCGAAAATCGATAATCGAAAAAAACGGGTTATAGAAGAAGCGGTCTGATTTAATTAAATTTGATACACTCATAGAAAAAACATAATAAACGATATTCAGAAGTTTCAAGGTTGCAGTTCTTACATTAGTGCAGAAGATCGATTATATATATATATATATATAAGGCAAGATGTTTGTGTGTGTGTGTCTGTTTATCTGCCTGTATGTTTGTATTTTTTCAGCCCTTTTATTTTAGTTTTTGCTTCGGGTTTGGCTCTAAGTAGGTATAATTGTAGTTCTTAGTTTTAGCCATGATGCCATTTACTCAGATGATTTATTTAGCCTTTTGTTAGCAGTTTACTTCGAAAAAAACTTATTTGATATTGATAACAGGAAATCAAAATTTGACTTTTATACTGCTAGTATATAAATAATCATTTCACCCCAGACATGTCAGTATTGCCGCTGGTGTACAGAGGGTTACATAAGAGGAAAGTGATAAGAAGAGGAATAACTTGTAGCGAGTGTCAGAAAATGGGTAAGAGAAGGATGAAAATACTGGTGTGATGAGAGTAGAGTGGACGCGGAAAAGAAAATGAGGGAAAGAGTGCTAGTCAGAGAGATAGAGAATAACAATTGACTTTACATTGTTATATACATATTGTAGCTTTCGAGGAAGTATACGGAAGGGAATTTCACAGACAAGAAGCTGTTAGAGTAGAATTTGCGGTTACATTTTATTGGTTTCACTGTAAAAGGGTGGGATCTAGTTACTCGTCAAGTAGCTCGAGTAAATTCATGCAGAGCGGGCACCAGTGAGCTAAGCTCGTCTGAACAGAAGCCGTGAAAGTATTTGTAGAAGAGACATAGGGAAGCCACATTACGCCGGTTTATATATATATATATATATATATATATATATATATATATATATATTGAACAATATAGACAAGTTTTGTCTATTAATTTTGTGTAGGATCCGTTCATACCGTCTGATATACTTGATGGTGATGTCTTTGGAAGACAACAAAAAATCACAGTAATTGTTAATTTTTTTATCAGGTGTAAGCTTTCGGCTCACATAAGCCATTATCAAAGAGTAAATATTAACACACAGTAAACATAGAACATTTAAGCTATTAACAATAAAGAGTGTGTTAATATTTACTCTTTGCTAACGGCTTATGTGAGCCGGAAACTTAAACCTGATAAAAAAATTAACAATTACTGTGATTTTTTGTTGTCTTTCAACGACATCACCATCAAGTATATCAGACGGTATGAACGGATCCTACACAAAATTAATAGACAAAACTTGTCTATATTATTCAATGAAACCTGCATTAATGAAAAAATGCTGCCAAAATACACACAATATATATATATATATATATATATATATATATATATATATAGGGTAATTCAAGAGCAAATTCTGCATCAGTATCATTCGCAATATATTAAAGGTATTTTCGCACTCTGATCTCTCACTAAGGGAAAACTTTAACCGATGCTTTTTTGCAGAAACTGCCGATTTGCTGTTTTTCTCCTCGGCCTTGAATTCCGTCGGAGCCAATATTTTAAAGAGATGAAATAACAAATTTACAGGAGTAACATTTATAGGCGAATCGAAAACATCATGGATCAGTTTACGTTTAATGTGTGGGGCTGAAATTGTAGGTGACTGTCTGGTAGGTTAATAATTTCCCCCAGGTCGTCTTACAGTAGATATACAGGACCATTATTTTGAAAACACTTCCTTCTTTGCTAGAGGATGTTCCCCTGATAGTACCAAGACGTATGTGTTTCTTGCATGATGGAATTCCAGCACATTTTAGTCACATTGTTTGCAATGAACAGACTGTAATCTATTATGAAACACTGAAAGGTGGGGGACGAATGATTCCGTGGTCTGCAGGTTTTATCGACCTACATTTGTTGGATTTTGACTTGTGGGGCTACCTAAAACAATTGCTTTGTGCGGCAGATATTTTTAATGCAGAAACGCTTTACCAACGTGCTATGTAGCTTTGCGAAACCATTCGACACCTTGTAGGAGTATTTATAAGTACTCGCTAGTCAATGACCCGTTGGTGCATGCGTGTGTAGAGATTTTGAGTATTTATGAGTTGCTGTATTGACTGAAGTACGGATGTGCATTGTGGTGCAGTGTATATCGACTCGGAATCAAAATCGGGGTGCAGAGTTCGAATTCCAGTTGAATTTCTTACATTCACTTACGCGCAAATACCTTTGGAAAAGGTATTCATCCGTATCTTCCCTCAAAATATGGGTTAAACAACAGGGCAGATTGGTTTCTATACCCTTAGATGGCAACCAGTTTACCTTGATTGACAATGAGTCTATCGCGGAAAAATCTTCTGCACAGTCATTCATGTGGTGTTTATAGATATGATCGCCCAATCGTGTATCACGTATGGGCTTTAACTGACTGACTAGATTTGCAACAAGATTTTATAAGTTAAATTGGATTAACGTAACAGTAACTACTATTCTAACAGTTCGCATTTCTTGCTTGTCAAGCCTTCGTCTTTCAGCCAAGAAAACTTTCAATGCAATATAAATCAATATCTTCTGTCTTCCTGATTGCTCTTCTGTCGCTCTTACTCCTGAATAATGTTCTGTTTCTTAATTCTTTTACCTCCAGTAACTCCCTAAGGTTTTTCTTGGGGTAAATTCGATTGAAATACATGCAAACACACACACACACACACACACACACACACACACACACACACACACACACACACACACACACACATTACATATATATATATATATATATAGTGTGTGTGTGTGTGTTTGTGTGTGTGTGTGTGTGTGTGTGTGTTTGCATGTATTTCAATCGAATTTACCCCAAGAAATATATATATATATATATATATATATATATATATATATATATATATCGTTCATTCAGCAATTAATTAGAACATTATCAGCTAATGGGCGTGTATAATGATAATATAAACGCTAAAACCACTGCCTCCTTTTACCGAGCCCCCAAATTTGAGAGGTAGAATCGCCGACTGATGCCAATTCGGTCGGGCTTCAATCCTGGCTAAAAAGCAATCGGCTGTCTAAACGCACTGATAAACTGTGATACAGCGAAACAGATCTGTCTGCGGATGACATATATAAATGTGTGTATGTATTGAGAAGTAAATCCAACACATAAACGTTTATAAATTCAGAATTTATTTCAGCCAAGTAAAAAGAAAATTGCAATTTACTCGCACAAACCATTGATAAATAAATAAATAAATAAACATTGATAAATAAATAACAAATGTTAATTTCATTTAGAATATCTGAAAAATAAGTTCATAGTAGAAGAATTTTTAAACCGGAAAAAAATTGAGAAGTTATATGAAATAACACACATAACACAACAGAAATGAACGAGGCAATTGTAAAAAACAATCCTTACATTGCTGAAATAAATTCTGGGTTTTATAACCGTTTAATTATGTGTCGAGTTTTCTTCTCCATATAATTGATATGGATGATATCCAATGAGGTCTTTATATCTACATTAACTGATAATTCATATTAATTAGATGAAATCTTTTTAGATTATTCTTTCCGTTTTCACGGGTTGTCATTCTCTAGTATATATATATATATATATATATATATACATACATATGTATAAAATTTCAGATCTGACTGAAATATATATATATAAAGGACAATATGAATAAAGAAAAAGGAAAACATTCTCTATAATTTACCTAGATATTTCAGTTAGCTTCAATATTCATTACTATCACTGAAATTTCCGAATTTTTAGAAACTAATAATATTTTTACATTTGTTTATAAATAATCTTTTCAAAATAAAATCCGTACATTTTATTTGACGAATCTATCAGAAGACGAACGCATTGTCTAACTTTATATATATATATATATATATATATATATATATATATATATATATATACAAACGGTAAAATATATGTGTAAACGGTAAAATCAGTTATTGCAAATCGCCTGAAGACACTACTCATGGTAGAAACCTAGGTCGCGTAATAAATCCTCTACAAATTCAATATATACATATTATTTTCACTTTGTCCTTAAAAGTTTTATCGAGTGCGCAGGAAGGTATAGAGATACAGTGTTTAAAATAAAAATTTAAAAAGTGGGGCATCTATTTATTATATGGGTAAATACTACGAATAGCCTTTTATGGATGGTGCACCCATCCATAAAGGGCGATGAAATGCTGAACGGACTGTTCCATAAAAAAATAAATAAATATATGTGTGTGTGCGTGTGTGTTCGTGTGCGTGTGTGTGTGTCCATTTTGATACAATGAATAGATTTTTAATCCGATATTATTTAATATATATAAATGGGTACACGGGTTTGATGAGGCATCCCTCTCTTCCCATTTATTTTTCTCTTCTTCTTTGGTTACTTACTTACATGGACACTTTAAACATTCACAAATCTATCTATCTATCTATCTATCTATCTATCTATCTATCTATCTATCTATGTGTCTTTACATAACCATCTACTTAGTATCTCTTCTTTCATTCTCATATCTCTGTCTACATATTCTAATGATTATATTATGTATGTTATGCTTTACATATTGATTTAGAGCAACAGGTTTTAGACGCACAAAAAAGGCTCATATATAACTATATTGTTAGAAAATGCTGTATATATTTAGCGAAGGTTGATTAATATCACTTATAACTCTTTTGTATATATAAACTCTATGAACAGAGAGATCAACACCGCTTGGTTGTTCAGTTTAGCGAATGATGACCTGATGATAAATAATTATGTAAGAAATGAGTACTTGTATTTCATTTATTTGTGTTAGGTAAAATGCACAATTTAACTGAATAATTATACAATAAATGCTACTTTAATCCACGCGATGATGTAGTGGTAGTTTAACCAATGAATGCGTTGTTTTAATTATTAGGGAATGTCTCACAATAGCGTATAAACTTTTGGTTCATTGACATTTTTTATTGTATCTTTGGTGATATTAACTTTGAAAATTTTTAGAATGTTAATTAGTTTGCTTTTGTTCTTATGTGGGATGAATCTAATATTCATAATGATTTACATTAAGTTACTGTGTAAATATCTGCTCGGAACGTTGAGGAGTTGAGTTCGAATTCCAGTTGAAATCCTCGCATTCACTTACCTGCAAATACCCTTGGTAATGGCATTAATCGATATCTTCCCTCCAGTTATGGGTTAAATATTAGAGTAGATTGGGTTCTATAGCCTTGGCTGACAACCAGTCTACCGTAGGAAGCAATGGTAACCTACTGAGGGATAATCTTCTGCCCAGTCAGTCATGTCTCTTTCTATACATGATCACGCAAGCAAGTCACTTAACTGACTGACTGACTGTGTAAAACTTTATCGTAAAATAACTTGAAACCGTTTTTTAAACTATCCGCTTGATGCCGACACGTTGTTAGATATGAACATCACAAGACACCATTAAAATTTTTTGTTGTGCTTTGATACATTTAACAAAAATTAGGCAGACAACGAACACGTAAATTTTATGATCATAACGTTTATTTTTGTGAATGTTTGTCTGTCTTTCGAGTTCGCTAGTTGAACTGCAACGTTTTCGCCAAGGTGACGTGAATTTTCAATTCTTAATGTTATTTTAGTAAAACTGTGGTATGTCAATATCGCATTTTCCTTCTTTACTGATGCAAATCATACTAAAATCATTAGAGATTATGTCTGTCATTTATATGCTCAGGAAGTTCTATATCAAGACCTTTTCTGACATTTTTTTTCGTCGACCTCCTCGCCAAAATCTTTCTTCCTCTAGAGAGTAGAATCACTTTCATGGAACTTTTAGTCAAACTCACAGACAGACAAACAGACACACAGACAGACAGACAGACTGACAGACTGACAGACACAGACAGACAGACAGACACACACAAATATATATATATATATATATATATATATATATATATATATTTAAGATTTAAGTGATGAAGTCTGTCACTTTGTCATGCCAACTTCAAAGTTTCGTGATAGCACCACCATTATGATGTCCTCACTTCTCAGGAATTATATATATATATATATATATATATATATATATATATATATATATATATCATAAGTTCCGAGGAGTGAGGACCTGCATAGGGTATCGAAGAAAGGATACGAGCTGGATGGCAATCATGGAGAAAAGATGGCAGTTGACTTTGCATTAAAATTTTTGTCGATTTGTGCTATCAGCGAATAAAGAATTGAAATGCGAGAAAAGCAACTATTAGAATAGAAGTGACAGTTACATTTAGCTACTTCAACGGTAAAAAAGTAGGACCTTGATTTCAATCTAGTCTTTCAAGGTCAAATTCATGTCGTCGGCGGAACCAGGGAAAGAAGCTCGCCAGAGTAGTTTCCATGAAAATATTTGTAGAAAAGACAGAGAGAAGCCACCTCACGTCGATGAGAAAGTGACTGAATGTGGGCTGCTAATTCAGAATCTGTTACATTGCACCCGGCCAGGTGCGGTAATTGTTTGTGTGCGTTTCACTTGATATTACTATTATATTGTTATCTAACAAATTGTACAAGTGTGAAAACTCTTAATAAAATCTGTTCTTTATAAATCTGGGCATTTGTGAGTATGTTTTTACTAAATGTCTACTCATATCTATGTGAGTATTTCGGTGTAAAATAAGGTTAAATATGTAGAGAATATCGAACATGGAAGAAGGAGTTAGAAAAAAATATGACTAGTGATTGTTTGAGAAGAATAGCAAGATAATGAAAAAAAAAAATTAAGAAAGATAACATACCGCAAATTGAATGGAACGTGTAATGCATATTTCGAGTTGTTGTAAAGAGATACATTCACAAAGAGATTTTGAGGAAAGTAGATGTGTGTATTTGTGCGTGTTAACGTGGACAAGACAGACAGACAGACAGACAGACAGACAGACAGACAGACAGATAGAGACAGAGATACAGAAATATCATCGCTGGCAAAAAGAGAAACGAAGCATTGAGATGGCTAAAAAAAGAAAAAAGAACGAACGAAAGAAAGAAAAAAGAGGGAAAAATAAATACACTGAAAAGAGAAAAGAAGAAAGAAAAGAACAGTTAATACGTTAAGCTGAGAAGAAAAAAGAAAAAAGAAAGAAAGAAAGAAAGAAAGAAAGATGAACACATGTACTGAAGAGAGAAAAATGCAAGGAAGCTTAAATACCATAAGAAAAAAAGAAACAAACAAACAAACAAAAACAAAACAAATTGCAGAAAGAAGAAAGGCAGAAAGACAGACAGAAAGATACACAAATGCACTGAGAACTAAAAGAAAGAAAGAACACATCAAATGACTGAGTCGAGAAGAAAGAAAGAAAGAAAGAAGAGGAAAATAAAAGCACCAAAGAGAGTGTCAATCGAGAGAAAGAAAGAAATAAAAACGAAAGAAAGAAAGAAAGAAAGAAAGAAAGAAAGAAAGAAAGATGAAGATATGTATTGAGGAGAGAAAAATGCAAAACAATGTGAAATACGATTATAAAAAAGAGAGAAACAAACAAACAAAAGACAAAATAGAGAGAAGAAAGTCAAAATGACAGACAGAAAGATACACAAAAAAAAATGGAAGAATAGAAAATAAATGCACTGAAGAGAGAAGCAATCATGTGAGAAAGAAAGAAAGAAGGAAGGAAGGAAAGAAAGAAAGAAAGAAAGATAGGAAAGAAGGAAGGAAGGAAGAAAGAAAGATAAATAAAATTTGCAAAATATAAATAATTGCACTGAAGATAGAAAAAATGAACGGCGATCAAATGCAACGAGGAGAGAAGAAATAATGAAAGTCAAATGCAAGTAAGGAGAAATTTAAGTCAGAAAGTAAAAGGCAAAATTGAAAGGAAGTGCAGAGAAAATACAAAATAATGAAGAACTTTTGGAGAGAGAAACTGAATAGAAATGTAAATAAATTGAAGCAAAACAAAAAGAAAGAAAAGGTGTGACATAAAAGTAAGAATAGAGAAATAAAAAAGATAAAAATTGGAACTACGATGAAAAGAAAGATAAAAAAAGAATAACTAGGAGCGGTAAAACTGAAATAAATTGTAAATAATATGAAAAATCACGGAAAAGAAAAAAATAAAGATATTTAAAAACAAGAAAGAAAGACAGAAAGAAAGGTAAAAGCCAATTGAATGGAAAAGTTAAGAAGAAATGAAGAAAATGTGAAAGTCAAAAATTTAAGCAAGTTGAGAGAAAATGTTAAAAAGGTAACGGAAGTTCAAAGCTGAAAGAAATTATAGAAAAGTTTAAAAATGAAAAAAGTACACATCTTTAAATTCAAATATTGAAACTTTTCGATGTAACTAAATGCACAATCTAGACGATTTCTGTCAGCTTTCTTTTTTAAATGACTGTTTCTTCTTAAGCAGAAAAAAATAGAAAGATGGTTTAGAGGAAATGAAAAAGAAAATGAGAAAAAAGTAAGAAGGAGAATAATTGCAATTAAATAAAATTAAGAAAAAAGATAATGTGTCAAGAAAATGAAAGGAAAGAGAAAACGGATAAAAGGTAAATTAACGAACGACCAGAAAGCAATAACCTGTATGAGAAAGCGACGAAATACTAATTATTATATTTTGATTTCTCTTCTTTTTTTTTAATCTGTGTCACAATCAGCGTGATTAAGTAGAAGTGATTGTGATATTTCGAGACGGAAAAGGAAACATCAGGAGCTTAGTTGCGAAAGGCAGAATTCTTGGGAGAGAATAAGAAGCATCATATCTGAATGAGAAAGAGAAAGAGAAAATGTTTATAGCCAAAAGACAGCAAGAAATCAGGTAAAAGAAAAATTAAAAGAATAAAAAAAATTGATTATGACTGGGACAAATGGCGGTTACCTAACTGTGTATACCAAAAGAATTAAGGAAAAGATTATGTGAAGTTGCTTGGTTATTTATATCACTCTTAAGACATTTATTTCTTTTGCGTTCTTTTTATTTCTTACTCTTTCACTTTTTTCCTTCCTTCTTTTTCCTTGATTTTTCTCACAATTTCTTTTCTTCGCCTATGTCAGTATTCTTTCTCACAAAATAAGAACAAATTGCTCATGCGCATGCGTGAATGTGTGCGTGATTCATGTTTAGGGCAAAGAAACGTGGCAAGGACCAATTGTGTGCGTGTGATCGAGCTGAGCGTCTGAAATGAGCGACAGCATATACATGTTCAGAAATATACCAGTGTGAATATACAAGCGCGTATCTTTGAGCAAATATGGGTGACCAGTGGGACAAAAATCTCCTATATGGCACTTCGTTCTATTCTTTAAATATGTCTGTCCATTTTGTTCAGAAAACCAAAACGAAATAAAATAAAATGAAATAAAAACGAATAAAAATAAAATAACGAAGAAAAGGTTAGAAGCAAATGTGCAAAATAGAGACTAAAGGGTTGCTTGGTTAATTTGATGACTTCGTGGTTCAATCCCAGAGTCTGGCGAGCAATTACTGAAAAGTACTAAGATAAGAACAAGACGACATCTCTAGACATAGGCAGTGTTACGAGAACAATATAACCCTGTAGATTGTAGATTGATTAAAGTTCAAAAATTCTCTGTATGTTACCTGGACATACATACATATTATGAAAGCCAAAGAGTACAACAGTCGAAACGTAGTGATAACCAAAAAAAAAAAAAAAATGAAGACACGAGTGCGAATATAAGTAGTGTAAATAATGATAATTTCACATCAGAAAAAATCCTCACCGTATATATCAAAAACTGTGGCTTCTAAAAAAAAAAAGATAGCGATGACCAGAATAGATATTAAAGATAACATTTTTTACGGCAAGAATTCTTTGCAATCGCAGTGTTCAATAACAAGAAACAGAGGCCAACAATTAAATGTTTGCTTACCTTGTCTGAAATCTGATTTTCCGAGAGGTAACAAGATTACATCGGCTCATCAGTAGACATAACTGCAACATTACATACATTTATCAGAGACGTAAATGTAAAATTAACAATCTAGTCTTCTGACAAGTGGATTT
>JBBBDQ010030031.1:242500-292500 GCA_037127315.1 Ascarosepion bandense
TTAATTAAATTATGTTATAGCTGTACTAGTAATTTAGAAAATTAGATAAAAAACAACCCCCACCCCCCCAAAAAAAACACCAGAAACTCAAAAATATAACGTGCAGTATAACACCACGAATAAAATATGTAACTGTAGAAACAAAAACAATTGCTCACTTGGCATACTCTGTAAAGCAGAAGAGGTTATTTAGAAAACAGATGTACATGATACAAATGGACAAATAAAAACATATTTGTGATCTACAAAATGTATTTTTGAGTTTTCTTGAGTTTTATTTAACGGCATATCAACCTCCGTGGGTTATTTATGCTAAAAAGGTAGGGTTTTAAGGTATTTTTTTAATGTTCGGTTATAGTGAGAAGGTTTAATGATTTTTTTTTTGTTTTTATTCTTTTTTATTTTAGAAAACTGAAAATGTCTTTTTGTTTTGTATTCAAAAATGTGTTATAGCAATAATATTTTCTTCAAAAATGTATTGTTTGCATTATTTTTCTTTCAAAAATATATATTTTTCTATAAAAGTCTATTTTTATGTATATCTTTCTATAAAAGTCTATTTTTATGTATATTTTTCTATAAAAGTCTATTTTTATACTTTTATAATGGTTTAACTCCAGTTTGGTAGTGGTTAATTATTTGCCCATAGCTGGGACCCTAACAGGTGCGACCACTCCGGGTCAGGTTGAACTTGAGAACAATAACAATTAAGAGGGGATTCCATGTACCTCACAACCTCCCAATCAGAAGCCTTGCTGATAGATGCAGTTTACCGTCATGACTAGGACCGCAATAAATATATTTAAAAACTGCTATAATTGCCACAAATCTCCAAACTGAAAAAATTAAATAATGTACCAAACTAACAGCGTGTGGAAATTAAAGCAAACAATGGAAAAAAAAACTGATATAACCTGGAGAAAAAATTCAAAAGCCAAATCTTAGAACGCTGGTGATGTGTGCAGATTGTGCCAGGAAGAAAAGTTAGTCATAATCTTGATTCCAGAACGAAAACAAGAAAAATTACTAAATAAAAGATCAGAAATAAACTCCAGATATAATGACAACGGAAAATACATTCTAGGACCATACAAATCTGGGTAAAAGTGTTTAAGAACATTAAGTAACTCCTCTCTAATTCTGACAATTGTCGGTTGTTTAAAAATTCCAACCGCGCTTTCGTAGAAATCCCTGCTACACGTTTAAAAACGTCGAAAAATCAGTTATTATAAATCCCGTGAAGTTACCGAAAAGTTAAAACATAGCTTGCGAAAATAACGAGTTTCCAAATGAAAAATATTCAAAGCTCTACAATGTATATGTATTGAACACTTTTTAATAAAACTGTGTACTGGTCAAATTCAATTATGACCAAAAGACTGAATAATATATATATATATATATATATATATATATATATATATATATATATTTAAATTGTGTGTATTTTGGCAGCATTTTTTCATTAATGCAGGTTTCATTGAATAATATAGACAAGTTCTGTCTGTTAATTTTGTGTAGGATCCGTTCATACCGTCTGATATACTTGATGGTGATGTCGTTGAAAGACAACAAAAAATCACTGTAATTGTTGATTTTTTTATCGGGTCTAAGCTTTCGGCTCACATAAGCCATTATCAAAGAGTAAATATTAACACACAGTAAACATAGAACATTTAAACTATTAACAATAAAGAGAATTAAATTGAAAATATAAGTCCATCCCTACCGTGGCGGATGGCCGAAGACAGTGACAAAATAGTGGCGCTGTGGTCCCTGATCTGATTACAGGCATTTGAGTACGTTATTGGAAATATCAAAATTGATTGTATTCAAACCAGGTTTAAATTGTTTAATGTAGATTGCTTCGAGGATTTTTAGTTTCTGTTTATTATTTTCTTGTTTAAGTGAGTACGTGTTATCAACGAGCGTTTTTCTCAGAAGTGTGCGTTGATAACCGTGTTGTTTTAAATGACGGAATATATTTAAATTTTCATTTAAGTGCAACGTCAGACGCCGTGAGAGCGAATTTGTAGTGTGGCCAATGTAGATATTATTGAGGTTGTTAGAGATACATTCTCTAAATGGACATATGAATTTATATACTACATTGGTTTTTTGCAAATCACTAACATTGATAACTATTGATATAATTATAAGAAACGTTTACAGTAATCCTTCATTACCCCACTCAAAATTAATCCCAACATCTTAAGAAAAATTCTACTAGCTAGTAACAATAAATTTACTATCTCACCGTATCAAAAACCCACTAATAAAAATCCCTCCACACTCAATTATATTAGTGAATGCCCCCACTATTACAAAATAGCCATTATAAAAATCTATTATATCGTGCAAAAGTCAATTCATCTACAAATCAGATCTTCTACAGTGAACTAAAAAACATAAAACAGACACTCATCAATAATAATTTTCCCAACTACATAGTTGATGAACAAATACGTTATTTTCTTAAAAAGCTTAACATGGAAAAAACAACACATGATACAAACCCAACCAATCCTAAAAATATCACTCTCTTATACCGTAGCCAGATGCACACCAACTACCAACTAGATGAAAACATCCTAAAAAAACTCATAAATACTAATATTTCTCCGACAGACTCTAACAAAAGAATTGAGTTTAATATATATTACACTAAATCCACTACATCTAATTCATTCGTCCGCAACGACTCTTCCCCCACTGCTAGTGATTTTCAAAAAACCAGTGTAGTATATAAATTCATATGTCCATTTAGAGAATGTATCTCTAACAACCTCAATAATATCTACATTGGCCACACTACAAATTCGCTCTCACGGCGTCTGACGTTGCACTTAAATGAAAATTTAAATATATTCCGTCATTTAAAACAACACGGTTATCAACGCACACTTCTGAGAAAAACGCTCGTTGATAACACGTACTCACTTAAACAAGAAAATAATAAACAGAAACTAAAAATCCTCGAAGCAATCTACATTAAACAATTTAAACCTGGTTTGAATACAATCAATTTTGATATTTCCAATAACGTACTCAAATACCTGTAATCAGATCAGGGACCACAGCGCCACTATTTTGTCACTGTCTTCGGCCATCCGCCACGGTAGGGATGGACTTATATTTTCAATTCAATTCTCTTTATTGTTAATAGCTTAAATGTTCTGTGTTTACTGTGTGTTAATATTTACTCTTTGATAATGGCTTATGTGAGCCGAAAGCTTAGACCCGATAAAAAAATCAACAATTACTGTGATTTTTTGTTGTCTTTCAACGATATCACCATCAAGTATATCAGACGGTATGAACGGATCCTATACAAAATTAATAGAGAGAACTTGTCTATATTATTCAATGAAACCTGCATTAATATATATATATATATATATATATATATATATATATATATATATGCTATTAAATATAAGAGACAATGAATGTCTATTATGTTTCATTTTTTTTAGAACGGCTCATGATGAAACATAATAGACATTCATTGTCTCTTATATTTAATAGCATATGTCTAGAAAATTACTTGCTGTCTCGATATAGTATATATATATATATATATATATATATATATATATATATATATATATATTAATTTATATATAGTTTCAAGGTATAGTATTTTTAGGGTAAAAATAGTCTATAATCCTGATACAACGTGCATAAATATAAGGTCTGTGGACACTGGTGCAAATACCGATTAGCAGTAGTTTGTTTCATAGTTGGACGCAATTTTAAAGCCATCCGTAAAAAACTGTTGCCACTCAGTGTTAACATCAGTGACTAAACTTTGATCGTCTATATTTCGTTATGTTTTTTTTGTGATGTTACTTTATTTTTACTCCAGCATCGTTCTACTAACTTTGTCGATTAGCGCTCATAAAACAGACAAATAACTGCAGAAAATTAACAGAAAATTCAAATTTCAACAACAGTAGCAAATAAAATAAATAGCACATCTAACTCGTACATAAGATAATGACATAATGAATATGATGATTTTTCACACACCTTTAAACAAAAGTTCAGCAAGAAAATCACTATCCAGATCTACTGGAATTGAGAATGTATATATATTGAAATTAAATATATCAATGTTATACCACAATAAAAATCTTGAAGGCAAATGACATAATGATTACAATATTAGTATGATTATAATTTGATGTAAAAATGTGTAGCTATGATGGCTCAGTGGTATGAGAATAATTAGGCATAATCTTTCATAATCTTTTTTCCTTTCATCGAATATTTTCTTGTGAGAAGAACTTTTTGTGTTCTATTTCCTTAGATATATGTTTCTTTATGCTAGTAGGATGGTTAGATCTAGGGTTTACGATTTTAAAGTGGTATTAGTTTTCCTGTATGGAGAGGAGATAACAGTGATGTTACTTTATTTTTACTCCAGCATCGTTCTTCTAACTTTGTCGATTAGCGCTCATAAAACAGACAAATAACTGCAGAAAATTAACAGAAAATTCAAATTTCAACAACAGTAGCAAATAAAATAAATAGCACATCTAACTCATACATAAGATAATGACAATGAATATGATTATTTTTCGCACACCTTTAAACAAAAGTTCAGCAAGAAAATCACTATCCAGATCTACTGGAATTGAGAATGTATATATATTGAAATTAAATGTATCAATACCACAATAAAAATCTTGAAAACAAATGACCATAATATTCACAATATTAGTAAGATTGTAACTTTGATGTAACAATTTGTAGCTATGATGGAGCAAAGGTATGCAAATCCATAGGCATAAACATAAAGAATTCATTAACAAATGTTATTAACACAAATATGTCGATACAAAAACGACGTTCTATTTATTCTAAGAAAAAGTAAAAAAAGAAAAAAAAAAGAAAAAACTTAAAATCCTAGGATTTAAAATAGATATAAAATCCAATCAAACAATCACAAATTAGCTGGACTGGAATTGAAAAAGTTTTACTGAAGAATTTTTGTTTTCACAGTAAGATTTTATGAATTTCAACAGGCAGTGGCGTGGTACATGTCACTCGGTAAATGAATCTCGAATATTTCATAATAATAACATTAACATTACAAATATTACAACATATTACAAATATTATAAACATTTTGAAAAGATAATTGAAAACATTTAACGAAAATTTTGTTATTCTGAATACACTACTAAATAACGGAGGTTACAAAGAAAAACGTTAAAATAAAAAGTAAATATGATGATTTGATCTTTAAAAAAGGAATGAATACAAATATGCGTTGTGGTACAGTGGATATCGGCTCGGAACGAGAAACCGGGGAGCCGAGTTTGAATTACAGTTGAATCTATTGTATTCACTTACGCGCAAATACCCCTGGGAATGGTATTAATCCGTCTCTTCCTTCCAGTTATGGGTTAAATAACAGGACAGATTGGGTTCTATAGCCTTGGTCGGCAACCAGTCTACCGCAGAAAGCGATGGCAACCTACTGCGGGATAATCTTTTGCCCAGTCAGTCATGTCTCTGGAGACATGATCGTCCAAGCGTGTATCACGTATGGCACTTAACGGACTGACTGTTACATTTAAATAGGATCCATATATATATATATATATATATATATATATATATATATATATATATATATATATATACCTCGTTTTAGGTAAACGCTAACATATATGTACATGTACATATATATTGAAATTAAATATATCAATCTTATACCACAATAAAAACATTGAAAACAAATGACCATAATAATTACAATATTACAATATTAGTTATGATAATAACTTTGATGTAACAATGTGTAGCTATAATGGAGCAGATGTATGCGAATTCATAAGCGTAAACATAATCAATTCATTAACAAATGTTATTAACAAAAATACTCTATACAAAGACGACGGTCTAATAATTTTAAGAAAAAGTAAGAAAAGATATTATAAAAAATTTAAAATTCTAGGATTTGCAACAGATATATTAAACCCAAACAAAATATAGTAAATTTCATAGATATAAAAATCAAACTATACAACAAAATATACAAATTGCACAGAAAATCGAACAACAACCTAGTTTACATTAACAAAACATTGGAACTCTTCCCTAACGTCTTCAAACTAATAACCATATCTATAATAAAAGAATTTCAACAAAATCTAATAGACTAAAATATTCAATAAAAATAAAATATATGTATCAGCCCTAGAAAACAGCAGATATTCAAACAAACTTGAATACAAACCGAAAACTAATCAAAGAAAAACAATAGAGGAAAGAAAATTAATTTGGCTCAACACCTAAAACAATACAATAAAACAAAAATAAGGAAAATACCCTTCAAAATATTTGACAAACACTTCTCTAAAAACAGTACATTATCAATAAAAGTACAATCAAAATTAATAACAGCTACATGGATGAATTGCAGAAAATAATAACTAAACACAAAAGTACTAAACAAAACCAATAACAGTTATACCAACAATAACAGTAACAGGCAGCAAAATAATTCCATCAAATATAACTGCAGAAATAATGAAAATTGCCCACTTACCAATAAATGTTTAACCGATAACATGATATACGAAACTATCGGAACTAATAACATGAACACAGACGAAAAAATACATCGGCGTCACAGATAAAAATAAATTTAAACGAAAGTTATAACGACAAGAATTTCCTTAGAAAGAAAAATACACAAATAATACAACCCTATCAAAATACATATGTATCGAAAAAGTAAACAATATCCCCACCAAAATTAAATGGGTAATTGTAAAAAGCGCAGCTCTATATAGCGTTCGCAGTAAAAAAAAAATGTAACTTATGTTTAGAGGAAAAATTAGAAATAATTAGTTTTAAAAATCAAAAGAAACACTTAAACCAGAATATTGAAATAAAGGGTAAAATATCTGGGCATATGAATAAATACTCACTTTGCTGTCTGAGCTCTAATTAAAAATGAACGCAATAAATATATTATAAACTTTAAATAACTGCAATATAATATAAATTTAAATAATTATTAAAGAATAAATAAACAAAAAAATGTTAAACATTAAATTCAATACGCGTGTATGTGCATGGATATACCAATATACATGCATATATGAATCTGCAAGTATTCGTATATACAAGTATATAATACAGACTTATACATGTAAATTTTAACTATATTGAATAAAACTTTAATTAAAAAGCTAAGCTCGTGCAATTCATATTTAAGTTACCCCAAAACAAAATAATAGACTAGTGAACAGACATTAATATGGGTGTATTTACATACACGCATGTGTGCGTATATATATATATATATATATATATATCAATTTGTCTGACGATCGCAAGAGCGTGAAACCCAGGGTCCAAAACTCACACCTATTTATATGAATATGTCAGTTCTACCATTGATATTGACCGCTTTCAAATTAGTACTGCGCATATATGATATATAAATAATATAATATATATAACAAACTGCATATATATATATATATATTGATATTTATAATTATATACATACACTTTTCACATATATTTATACATATACATTAAGCACTAATATAAATTATTCATATAAATAAATAAAAATGGAATACAAGGAGAAAGCTCATTAATAGAAAAAATCAGAACACTGGCATGTCTAGCGATCATGATAATTAGCCACAAATGGCTTCAATCAAAAGAAACAGAAAAAGTAAAAAAGCAAAAAGAGAAAAAAATCTAAGGAACGAGCGTATTGAAGGAAAAAAAAACGAAGAAAAAGATAAATGATCACGAACGCTACACGTGCAGACGGGCGCACGCGAAGGAACTTACATCCGCGGAAGGGTATATGTCTGCACGCGCGTAAACGCACACACGAATACAAACAATACGGAGCATATACACCAATGATAATGCAAAAAAAAAAAGAAAATTCGAAAATACAAGCATTAAATTGTTGATACGCACTTCAAGAATGGACGGACATCTCCGGCTACGAAACTCTGGAGTCGGGAAAAATAAAAGTAACATCAAACATCTAAGTGACAAACTTTTGCTCATATTAATAATATTAATGTCCTGTTGTTGATATCGAGCAATTTATTGCAAAAACTACTTACTTAAATGCATTTTCTTTCAATATTTCATTATATACAGTAGGCATATGTTTTTAATAACCCAACAAGCACTAAACTAAAATCTTTACAAAAAACCAATGTAGTGTACCAATTTACATGCCCATTCAGAGATTGCATCTCTGATACTAATCAAAAACCTAGTACATATATTGGTTTTACTACAACCACGCTCTCCCGTAGACTTACATGTCATCTTTCTGATCAGAGTACTATTAAACAATATTTCTCTGAAAAACATAAACATGTAGGTAATATCAGACAGATTTTGGTCAACAATACGGTGATCCTTACTCATACACACAGTAAGAGGAACCTGCAGATATTGGAGACCATGTACATCAAATCAAAACAACCAACACTCAATAAAATCAACTTTAAAACAGGAAATAATATATTACATTGCATTTGACTACATGGTTTTGTTGTCATTTTGCGCTATCCCGTGGTGTGACGTCATAAAACCGCATCGCAAACTTAAGAACTGCGTTTATTATTTTTGGTAACTATTGCCGTTGCCAAGCGGAGTTTTATGTCAACACAAAATAAAATCGTCGGTGATGGTGGATTTTATAATATTTCAGTTTAAACTACCTCTCTGAAGATGGCTCATGTGAGCCGAAAGCTTAGAAGAAAACCAATAAATAATTATCCAAATGTTGGAGAATTTTTGTCTTTATTTTCAACTGAAATTAAAGCAAAAATACGACGTTTAGAACGGCTCATGATTAAACATAATAGACATTCATTGTCTCTTATATTTAATAGAATATGTTTAGAAAATTACTTGCTGCCTCGATATACTAAATATATATATATATATATATATATATATATATATATATATATATGTATACAAATACATGCATATATGTATTGAATTATATTGATATGAAATATATTTACAGATATATATTCATATAAATTATATATGCATATATATATTGATATGAATTAGATGTACAGCTATATATTTATTCAATGAAATAGACTTTTCATTTTCATGAAATATTTCTATCTATCTATCTATCTATCTATCTATCTATCTTTCTATCTATCTAGCTAACGAGCTAGCTAGCTAGCTAGCTATCTATTTGTACAAATGAAGAACAAGGAATAAAATTGCAATGTTAAAAAAATTAATTTAAAATACCGCTCAATATAAAAGAAAGAACAATGAATATTTATTATTATTTCATTAGAACATGTAATGTTCCTTCGGCTGACTTTTTCGTTTTTTATAATCATATCGCCTCAAGAAAGGCAGTTTATTGCCAATTGTACGCAGGGGGTTACATAGGAGTAAAGTTATGAGAACAGGTGACAGGTTAAAAGGAGTGTCAGAAAGTGAGTAAGAGAAGGATGAGAATACATCTGAGAGTGGAATGGACGGAGAAAGGAGCATGAGAGAGAGGATGTAAGTCAGTGAGATAGGAGATGACTATTGACTTTACATTTAAATTCTTGATAATTGTAGCAATTGGGGAAGCAGGCAAACGGAAGTGAATTCAACATGTGGCATGCGAGAAAAAAGCTGATAGATAAAATTTGCGTTTATATATTGTTGGTTTCACAGTAAAAGTGTTGGATCTAATTGCTAAACTTGTGGCTCGGGGTAAATTCATACATAAAGGGCACCAGAGAGGTAAGATCATCGGAGCAGAAGCCGTGAATTTATTTGTAGAAAAGACACAGGAAATCTACATTATACCGGTGGGAAAGTGAATGTACCTGTGCTGCCAAGTCGAGATCGATCACATTACAGTTTTTCTGTTGGATTTTGTCAAGGATCCCTAGGTGGATAGCAGGGGCACTCGACCAGTTATGGCAGTAGTATTTAATGCATGGGCGAATGGTAGATTTATATACGTGCAGAATGGTTTCATGACGGGAAAAACTTCCTGGCCCTACACAGAGAACCGACCTACTTATCAGCAGATTTAGTTATTGATTTGATAGTTCTGTTGTGAGAGGTAACCCGAGGATTTAATTTTAAAAAGCCGAAAATGATTGTACGTGTCTATTTGCGTGTGTTTATATATATGCATTTGTATAATGTCAGAACACTTATATGTAATGAAAAGAATAAATATTTCTTTCACTCTCTTTCTCTCTCTCTCTCTCTATTTATATATATATATATATATATATAAATCAAAAATATATAAAATTATTACATATATATATATATATATATATATATATATATATATATATATATTTATATCATTATAACATATCGCACAGATGTTAATATAAATGCTCAATGTAATACAACAGACCTATTAAGTAGGTATTAATTAACCTTCGCCGATAAAACGTCTCAGAATTTCATACCCAACACAATCTTCAGATATTGAGTATGAAAGAAAATATACATATATAGTCATCCGTAGACAGATCTGTTTCGCTGTATCACAGCTCATCAGTACGGTTAAACATCCTGTTGCTTTAAGCTATTGAAACACAACTGAATTGACAGTCAGTCGGCGATTCTACCTCTGAGATATGGATGCTCGATTAAGATTGATATTTACAAATCTAAAATCAAAACAAATCTGATTTTCTCAACGATTTTCTGTGAAAAAAATGACTTGTATAATTTGTATTTCGGTACGCGGTTGAAAGAAGTCTGCATATTTTGTTTTTTTCTTTCAAATGTCCGTTTATACTTTTCGTAAGCGGGGAGGAAATATAGATTTTGAGTCAAGGATAATATTTTTCCAAATGAGTTTCTAAAAATCTGTAAGCGCCTTTAATCTTGGCGACAGAGACATTTTAGCTTCACTCTGTAAGCGTTAATTAAACGAATGTCTACACTGACCGAGACGATAAAAGCGAGACAGGAGCTTGTGAATCTAAATTCCATTTGTCAGATCTTGCTTGATAATTGCGGGATGTCACTGTCTTTTGTTTAACCATATATTTTGACGTTAACCCGGCGCCATGCACATGACGAAAGAGTTCAATAATGTCATAGTAGGTCATTCTAAGTAACTGGTGAATCTTCAAAAGCATACTTTTGGGTTGTAAAAATAATCAGATTTCCTTTTTTCTATATTTGAAAGGACATGTTTTATTGCGAAAGTTTTAATCGATCGCGGGCGAGTAAAGCAATAAACTTTAATTTCTCAATTAAGTTTTTAATCGACTGAGTCGATCGGGCGAGTGAAATCTCAAAAGCTCTCTCTCTTTCTCTCTCTCTATATATATTAGATTTGTAAATATTATTCATTAATATTAAAATAAAGGGAGATAACCAACACTTTTCGAAGAAAGTCATAATCTATATTAATTACCAATTATCTGTTACTAATTATGAATCACTTAATATAATCTGAATCAGCGTATTTAAGTAGGTATTTATCTTTATGCCTACATTTAACCATTAATTCATTTCTCTTGTTTAATAAACTAGGGTTATTTAAGTGTAGTATATAGCGACACTAACAACCATTTATTGGTATATACTTAAAATTTAACTATATATATGTCAGTGTATAGTCAGTACCTGAAGATTGCATTTTGTATTACACCTCGAATTATGCTATCAGCGAGGGATTATATATATATATATATATATATATATATATATATATATGAGGAGGTGTAATTCTTTTCACCTAAAGCATTGCAATAACACCAGAAAAACACAAGCGTTTACTGAGTATTAGAGAATATGAGAATATGAGGAATGTATACTATTAAAGAGAGAGCATATTTAAAGAACAAGAATTAAGAAGAGAGAAATAATAATAAATGATACTTTATTTACATTTTGGAAGATCAAAATTGACTGAGATGCAGGAAGCCGAAATAGAATCCTTATAAGCAAGAGGTATGATAGAATAGATTGTTAGCATAAAATTTATAGCTACATCTAGCATTTTCAACTGTAAAATAATAGGACCTTACCGCCAATCTAGTACTGCGTTAAAATTCATAAAGTTAAAGAAACCGCACAATATTTGGTACCTACATAATGTGTGTCACTATTTTATATTAGAAATGTCAGAGTTTGGACAACAATAGTACCATTTTGCCAAATATTTAATATCTTCTAAAGACAAAATCCTTACTCATAAAAAACTCGCCAATCATTTATCAACTTTACAGACTGGAGTACACATTGGCTGAAAAAATAGGTAAAAGCGGAGAGATAGATAGAAAGATAAATATAGACATACAGATATATCTGTACAGCACACATCATACAATACTGTCTACCTGTGTGTGTGTGTGTGTGTGTGTGTGTGTGTGTGTGTGTGTGTGTGTGTGTGTGTGCGTGTGTGTGCACTCTTTAGGGGCCAATGAGTAGAAAAGTGGGTGACGTATATGATGAAATTTTTCTAGGTGGGGGGAACCGAGAAGGGAAAATATGGCATTTAGTAGTCGGTGAGGAAGAAACATGTCGACAATGTGTGTATTATTGTCAATATGAATCACTGGCTTCAGGACACGTTGGGAAGGGTTGGTGAATTTCTGGGATTCAAAAAAGATCGAGGGGGAAAAAGAAAGGCAAAAGACAGAAGGAAAGCTAATGTCAAAAATGCCATGTAAAAAGCAAACACACGAGGACAATACCCCACTCACATGCACTCACACAAACGCATTCTCAATCATTCTCTTTCTTTTCTTCATTCGCTCTCTCTCTCTCTAGCTTTCTCTCTCTCTCGCTGTATATATATATATTCCTCTGCACAAATCGCTGTAGCAACCTATTTATCTATTTCAGTATATCTGTCTCAGTATATATATATATATATATATATATATATATATATATATATATATATATACATATATTGTGTATTTGGGCAACAATCTCTCTTCTATACAAGTTTCATTGAAAATGACAGACAAGGTATTATCATTGAGATTTGATATAATTTCTAATATGTTTGTATAATTTTTTCTTTTCCGAACTCAAATTATATAAGAATTGTCCAAAGTTTTTTTAATTTCGAGCGCTTTCGGCTATACTTTTAGTCATTATCAAGAATTAATTTTGTTAACTTGTAAATAAACATGTGGAAATAATAACATCATCCACATGCAAAAGAAGAATAAAATAATGGAGGCATTACTAATAAAAAAGAGAAAATCCGACATTTTTGAATGGGGTAACAATATGCTTACTGTGTTCGGAACTTAACATACACAAGACTCTATATATATAAACTTTCCACATAAATTTATTTCTAATTAAATAATACCATTGTTTTACTTTTTTTTATTTTACAAAGATTTGTATTTAAAAAGATTTGCTAAATGGGTGTTCAGCTTGAAAAACAAAAATTATTTTAAAATCTCAGAGGAGTTGTCCTTATCACTCACATTAAAACATTTAAACAGTAAACGCTACAGAATAGAATTTCACAAATAATCTATAAAATTAACAGATAGTGTGTAACAGACGTAAAACAAATACAGTTTCCAGTATTTTCTGCAAAATGAAAAATTTAAATATAATTTAATTGGTTTGTAAATAAGTCTCTTTAAAATCTAACAACTATTTAATTCTGACAACTATTTGATTTTTTTTTATTCAACCATAATGTGTTTGTTACGCCAAAAAGTATCAAACACCCATAAAAATTTATGATCCCACTTTGACGCCAGAAATTAAAATTTTTACCAGACTTTCATAGGTTTTAAAAAGGATTGAAAAATTTAATTTGCATAAAGAATTTCTTTGGTTTTTGTTCTTAATAATAAAACATTAAGATGCTCATTTCTTAGAAAAACTTTGGACAAACCTGTATATATATATCACAGAACAAAATACATAAAACTTATTTGCTAGAAGGGTTTCGATCACACCGGTTTCCGAAATTTAAGACGCTCTACTACGCAAGTAATGAGGTTCATATACCCCAGTGATTGTAATAAAAGCCGGGGCGTACAACGGCCAAAACGTCGTAAGAATGCCAACAAAGATTAGGACAATAGTCCGAATGATGTAAATACTGTATGCATTAAGCCCTTTTTCTATTTATTGTCTGCTGGCCGAATTTTCATCTATTATATATATATATATATATATATAGTGTACTGTAAGAAAGTGATAGAACACGTAGATTTTAAACCCACTGTTCAAGCATTTATTTTTATAAACAGTGCTTGATACAAAATAGAGCTTTATATTGTAATAATTGCTACAATAGTTTATAAATTATTGTAACAACTATTACAATATATATATATATATATATATATATATATATATATATATATATATATATAAAATGTTATACAAAATACAGTAGAAATGTCAAAAATCTGGAAATTTTAGAAATAAAAGACTTATCAGTTAATATTAAATAAGGGAGGAGCAATTTTGTCGAAGGAAAAGACCACTCTGATAAAATCTACCAAACCATTTTTTGAAGTTCAAAAGAACTGGATCATGATCCAAATAAATTTTCTGTGTGACTTGCTTGTGGTTTCAGCATTTACTCATTTCCGAAATTCAGAGACCATAATATGGTTAAGTAGTAACTTTTTAAATTTCCAAATTTAAGTCGTTCATTTGTGAACAAAACATGAATGATCAGAAATATATAATTAAATAAAAAATTATATATATATTTATTTGAAGAGAGAGAGAGAGAGAGAGTGAGAGAGAGAGAGAGAGAGGTACACACACACATATATATACATACCTATATATATATTGATATATACGCACACACTTATGCCTTATAACATTACTTATATAACGTAACTTTTTAATCATATATATATATATATATATATATATATATATATATATATATAGACAGAAAATCTAAGCGAGAGCCAACAACCTACCTCGGTTTCGCCCTACGGCTCGTCAGGGAAATTGGAGCCAATTTCCAATTGAGCCGTAGGGCGGAACCGTGGTAGGTTGTTGGCTCTTGCTTAGATTTTTTGTCTTTGTTTGCTATATTTTCGTATCGAGCGCTTTAGTGTTAGGGTTTTCGTCTTGGGTTGCTTTTTCTTTCTTACGGGTACTTGACTTTTTATTCATGTACTTCGTTTGTTTATTTTTTTTACTTCCCCTTCTTTTCCCTCCGAGTTCGTTCTCGGTGGGTTGTACAAGACGATTTAAATTATAACTTAATTAATACTAGTTTCGGCAGAGTTAGTTCTCTTACTGTTGGTATTGTTATTACTACAGTTATTATATATATATATATATATATATATATATATATATATATATATATACAACTTATTATGTAACTTATGCCTTGAAAACCTTATGATTGTAAACCTTATTAATAATTCTAATTTACTTAAGAAAAAAGTGATTTAATATTTATTACATTTTAAACCCAGATTGATATAGATTTCTCTATACGTTTGCCTTTTTTCTTCGTGCTTTCTTTCTTTCTTTCTTTCTTTCTTTCTTTCATTCTTTCTTTCTTTCTTTCTTTTCCCCTTACCGCAAATATTACTTGTAACAATTATGAATTACCTCCCTTTAATTTTCGCTCCCTGCATTGTTTATTTTTTTAATTTTTAATTTTAATTTTATATTCTATTTTTAATGTATATTTTCATTTATAATTTTGTAATTTTAATTTTTTATCTTGATCTAATATTAGTATATTCAAATTTATACGTCTTATGATTTACGCACCTTTGATTTCTTCTCCTGTTATTTTAATATTCTTTTTCTTATTTTATATTTTAATTTTAATTCTAAACTTTACTTTTTATCTACATGTAATATTAGAATATTTAAATTTATAGTCATGGTATTAAAAAAGCAGTTACTTAACCTTATAAGATTTAATTCCCATGAACATCAGGTAAACATAAATTAAAATCTATTAAACTGCCAGTTTGAAATATTCACTTGATGATTGCATTATGCATGAAACTTCGAGTCGTGCCATGGATTAAGACAATAGAGGGTGAGTTGGATTAATTTTGCTATAAATTACACAAAAATGAAAATAAGACTGACGTCTCATTTTAACATATATATTCACCAAAATTGCATAAAAATATCTTAAAATACTAAATATTAAATTTGTTCATGATAGATAGATAGATAGATAGATAGATAGATAGATAGATAGATAGATAGATAGATAGAGTGTGTTTAAATTTCTTGGTCAAAACAAAAAGCCTATACCTGCAAATATCTAATCTTTGTTCATTTATTCTATCTGTGTGATTTTGTTCATGAAATGTTTGCAACCCATTTGCATATATTTATATGCCTATTTAATATAATGCAAATTTATTTGGGTGGTTATTTGCCCAGCATTTATAAACCAATGTCTTTCTACAGAAATGTGCGTTACAATTGAGTCTTCAAGAAAATTTCAGGTTTATTTAAATGTATGTAAATATATGAATAATAATTTGGAAACGAATATTCGATATACAGATTGTCATAATAAAAATTCTGTGTATTGATTGGAAGGTAAATAAGAAAGTGCATGGAACAGGAATCATTAGTAGCAAAATATCAAAAGGAAAAAAAGAACGAAGTAAAGAAAAGAAGAAGAAAAAGAAACAAATTTAAAAAAAAGAAAGATAGAGGGGAGAGATAAAAGGACGAAAAATGAATGAAAGCTAGAATAAAAAATGAAAAAAGAAATAAAAAATGAAAGAATAAAATAATGAAAAAAGAAATAAAGAAAGTTAGGAGGAAAAGTGAAATAAAGAAAAAAAGAAAGAAACAAAGAAAGAAAGAAAAAGGGAGATAAAGTAACAAAGAAATAAAAATGAATGAATGACAGAAAGAAAGAAATAAAGGGAAAAAATAACGAAAAAATGAAGAAAAAAAGAATTAAAAATAATATAAAAATAAAAGGAAATGCATGAAACAAGAATCATTCGTGGCCAAAAATCACATAGAAATAAATAAAAAAGAATGAAAGAAAGAAAATAAAGAAGAAATGAAAGAAAAAGAACTAAAGAAGGACAAAGAAAGAAAGGAAGAAGAGAGAGAGAAAAAGAAAGGAAGATCAAAGAAAGCTAGAATCAAAAAGAATGAAAGAATGAAATTGTTGAAGGAAAAAAGAAAACAATAAAGAAAGTAGAAAGGAAAATGAAAGAAAGAAAAAAGAAATGAAGGAAAATAAAAAAAGAGATAAAAGAAACAGAGAAAGAAAAATGAATGAAAAGAAAATGAAGACAGATGAAAAATGAGAAATGAGAAATGAAGAAAAAAATGAGAACAATAAAAAACAGAGAAATGAAAAATGAAAGAAAGAAAGAAAAAGGAAATCGATTGAAATAAAGAATTAAAAAATAAAGAAAAAGAAAAAACTGCAAAATGGTTAAAACAACTGAATAAAAAGGGAAGATAAGCGGAAGAAAAAAGCAACCTATACGAATGAAAAAGAGAAAGAAAGAAATACAAAAATAAAAACAAATAGGTAAAAACACTGAAAATAAACAATTGATGTTCAAGACAGTATGAGGCAATAAAATCGCCCGGTTCACACGCCACCCACGTCTATTAAACAGGTGTAGGGGCTCATCCCTTGTTCCCTGTTTAGGATGTGGTTTCCGGCTTTCTCTTTTCCAATCTTTTCACTTTTCCTTATTTTTTATTTATTTATTTTTTTATTTTTTTCCAATTGGAGATAGACTGAACTATCGCCCGGTTCACACTCCACCCACGTCTATTGAACAGGTGTGGAGGCTCGTCCCTTGTTCTCTGTTTAGGATGTGGTTTCCGGCTTTCTCTTTTCCAATCTTTTTACTCTTACGTAGCCCCCTGCACACCAGTGGCCTTATCGCCTTGCCCGGGGTGATATGATTAAAAAAAAAAAAACGAAGAAAAATGAAAAATACATAAATGAAAAAGAAAGAAATAATGAAAGACCTCGAATGAAGTACAAAAAGTAGAGAAAAGCATTTCAAATAAAGAATGTGAAAAAGAGGAACGAAAACGAAAGAGAATAAATGTTTCGAAAGAAGGCCACAATTGAAAAGAAGAAAAAAAAGAATTAAAAGAAGAAATAAGTTGTAGATAATTATAAAACCTAATACATAAGAAGAGGAATAAAAACATGAAAGTGACACTCTCTTCTGCCTATAAACTGGCGAGATATGTCGGGTTTTGGGTCAGGGGAGGATGATGATGTGGAAATCCAGTAGGTGTTATTTCATCACGACATCCTTTCCCCCGCACAATCCTCAACACACGCATCGTCAACACCACCATTACGTATAATTACCGCGACTTTTAACGATGCAGCCGAGAAAGTTGGGAATGTTGCAGAGAGAGACGAGAAAAGTGTACAGAGAAATGCAGACGCCCTATTCAATCTCCCTTGTTACTTTTCAAAAAATTCGAATCCCTGACACAAAACTGAACCCTAAGATAATGCCTCTCTCCAGAAGCACTTAGCTCCTGTCAAGCCTTCGGACAGGAACTGTTAAAACCTCAACCGCCCAGCCACCGACACCCGTCAACGCTACCGTTTATTTTGTTTCTAATGCTATATTTTGTATTTGCTGGGACAATTTTTGTTATATTTTACAACGCTGGGTTCAGATGGAATTTGATTTTCTATTATGCAATCTTTTTTTTTTTTTTTTGAATTTTCATCATTGCAACTGAAGTTTTACAAATTTGATTTAAAAATAAAAACAGCCTGTCTTTTTCTATTTCAATTTTCGATATGGTGACTTTGATACTTATCTATCTATCTATCTATCTATCTATCTATCTATCTATCTATCTATCTATCTATCTATCTATCTATCTAGTTTTGTTACGTTCTTTCACAGTATCTATCTATCTATCTATCTATCTATCTATCTATCTATCTAGTTTTGTTACGTTCTTTCACAGTATCTATCTATCTATCTATCTATCTATCTATCTATCTATCTATCTATCTATCTATCTATCTATGTTTCGTTCTTTCTCAGTATCTATCTATCTATCTATCTATCTATCTATCTATCTATCTATCTATGTTTCGTTTCTTTCTGCATCTATCTATCTATCTATCTATCTATCTATCTATCTATCTATCTATCTATGTTTCGTTCTTTCTCAGTATCTATCTATCTATCTATCTATCTATCTATCTATCTATCTATCTATCTATCTATGTTTCGTTCTTTCTCAGTATCTATCTATCTATCTATCTATCTATCTATATATCTATCTATCTATCTATGTTTCGTTCTTTCTCAGTATCTATCTATCTATCTATCTATCTATCTATCTACGTAAATAACTTTATTTGTGATATATTTATATATATGAATAGGGGTCGCAGGTTCGAAATCTGCCGAATCACACAGATTTTCGTAACAAAAATTTATCGTAAATAATCGGGCCGGTACAAATAAATATATATATACTGTTTGATTATAAACAGAATAACTACTTAAATACGAGTATCGATCAAATATAATGTTCAAACAAATCATTTCAAATTGTCGGTTGTTTATAATCAGTTTCGTTTATAACCAGTTTCGCACAATAAAAATTAGTATAGGAATAAAAAACACCATGAGTTGTACAGAATGTAGGGAGTTATCTTTCTCTATAGTTCCAACATTCGAACTGATAAGGAAATTCTGGACATAGGACATTTTAAAAATAATGTTGAAAAAAAAAACTCTTCTTATTGTTGCCGCAGTCCCGGATGACCAAAAAAAATGCACACACACACACACACACAAACACACACACACACACACACACACACACACACACACACACACACACACACACACACACACACGAACACACACATTCATGTTTCAAAACTTTTGAGCAAATAAATAATTAAGATGTAAAACAGTCAAAAGTGTCATTCGACATTTCGTTACACTTGTAGCTTTTGTACATATACAATTGCTTTGTTTATATTATACATATTTTTTTTTTATTTACGCTTGCACTTTACAATGTTAATAAAATGCTTTTCTTCACTTACACGCTGTAGAGTTACAAAAGACGATGATCTTCTTTTAGTTGGAATGTGCTCACCTTCGTCTCTTGACGGGTCGGTAGTAATGTCATTTCACAGAATGACGATAGTGGTCAACGCTTGAGTCACTTTTCGTGTCAAACCGAGAAGTTGTTTTTCTAGATCTGAATATAAATCTGCCACCCCAGTAGCTTATAAATTATGGTACCGTTTTCTTATGGAAATGTGTCTTAACCAGTTATAGAAAAATATATCCAGCTTACCCACGTCTTTTGAACAGGTGAAGAGCCTCATCCCTTGTTCCCTGTTTAGGATGTGGTTTCCAGCCTTCTTTTTTTTCCAATCTTCTTACTCTTTTCTTTTTTTTTCTCAGTTGAAGTACATAGACTAAATTATTGCCCGATTCACTTTCATTCCCCATCTATTGAAAAAGTGAAGAGGCTCATCCCTTGTTCCCTGTTTAGGATGTGGTTTCCGGCTTTCTTTGTTTTCCAATCTTCTTACTCTTTTCTTTTTATTTTTATTTTCTCTCTCAATTGGAGTAGATAGACTAAACTATCGCCCGGTTCACACTCCACCCATATCAATTGAACAAGTGAAGAGGCTCATCCCTTGTTCCCAGTTTAGGATGTGGTTTCCGGCTTTCTTTCTTTTCTAATTTTCTTACTCTTTTCTTTTTTTCTCTCTCAATTGGAGTAGATAGACTAAACTATCGCCCAGTTCACACTCCACCCACATCTATTGAACAGGTGAGGAGGCTCATCCCTTGTTCCCTGTTTAGGATGTGGTTTCCGGCTTTCTTGTTTTTCTAATTTTCTTACTCTTTTCTTTTTTCTCTCTCAATTGGAGTAGATAGACTAAACTATCGCCCAGTTCACACTCCACCCACATCTATTGAACAGGTGAGGAGGCTCATCCCTTGTTCCCTGTTTAGGATGTGGTTTCCGGCTTTCTTGTTTTTCTAATTTTCTTACTCTTTTCTTTTTTTCTCTCTCAATTGGAGTAGATAGACTAAACTATCGCCAAGTTCACACTCCACCCACATCTATTGAACAGGTGAGGAGGCTCATCCCTTGGTCCCTGTTTAGGATGTGGTTTCTGGCTTTCTTTTTTTTCCAATCTTCTTACTCTTAAGTAGCCCTCTGCGCATCAGTGGCGTTACCGCCTTGCTTGGGGTGATATGATTAAAAAAAAGTCCTCAATTTGAAAAAAAAAAAACCCGCCTCATCGTTTTCCGTTTGCGGGATGTCATCACTAGTGACATAGCGTCTAATTCTGGCCAACTCTGATCTTTAATCCTCAATATCACATTTTTGGAAACTCAAAAGAATCTCGTTCGGCAATATTATCAATAAGAACCTGTATTTTCCTTCCTTTTTATATTGCGTATACATATACTGTAGTTCCTATGCGTGGGACATATGTAATTATGTATTTAGTTTTCTATGTGACTTAACGACATAACACTTTTTGAGAACAATGTTCGACATTCCTTTCCTTTCAGCTATTCCGGTTCGTTCGCTAAATACGGTGTTATTATATCATGGATATAATAAGGCCAGTAATGGAGGAAACTCAAATTGTAAAATATTCTTTTTTTTTTCTATAGCTCACCTATTAACGCTTTTAAAATTATATAATCATATTACAGCATAATAGACAGAGTGTTCTTGAACAGAGCGAGCAGTTTCATCTAGCTCCGCCATTAACTTCCTTCGATGTCTCCTGAACAGTTTTATCTATACGATTTCGCTCACAAAATTTTGATTAATCTGAGGCCTAACACATTCCTCAAGAAGTCCCCGGTCTGACATATAGATGTCAGATTAGCGCCACTAATAAAAAGTTCATATGATTTTTATAAAATACTAACCTTCAAATGGCACTTAACAAAATTGGCCCAATCACAAACATCTTGCCTTTTATATATATATTATCGATTTTCTGTACTATTATAAGAACTGCAACCTTGAAACTTCTGAATATCGTTTCTTATGTCTTTGATTATGAGTGCATCAAATTTGATTAAAATCGGACCACTCCTTCTATAACTAGATTTTTTTCGATTATCGATTTTCGATATTTATCTGGTTTACCTCGACACAAAACCTAGCCAAGAACACTCACATACGCTTATAGTACAACTGTTTAAATTTTCAAGAAAATCGGTTCAGCCGTTTCGGAGTCTATAAGTAACGGACACACAGAGACAAACACAGAGACAAAGTTCCATTTATAAATAAGTTTAGATGTAAGCTTTGTTTAGGTTGACTAATTTTACTGTGCTGGGTTGTTTCATTTCCAATTTGTAAATGGAGAACCAGACGAGGATTGAACTCTCTACTAAGTAATAATGATCAAGCAGACTGTCCACACTAACTATTACCTCACACATCAATAGATATGCTTTATTTTACACAACTTAACCCGTTCTACTCCGCAGTAATAGTTAGAAAAGCTCGCTGACAACTATCACAGCCCGAAGCTGTGCTGCGTTTATTCAGATAGTGACATGTTCATCATTAATTGAAAGATAATGACTTTTAACCGTTGTTCCTCCCATCAACACAGACTTCTTATCGTTCATATCACGTTGCCATCAGCATATTTATTCGCCCTATCTAACACTGCCTTAATGTTTTCATCTTAATTGATATTTTATTCTATGACCTTTGCTGGGTGTCTTTTTTCCTCGACTTAGCCATTTTTCTTCTTTGTCTTCGAATCAGTTGTTACATTCTACATCTGGTGGTTCCTTCTGAAGATTACGTGATGTTAGATCTTTTCAGAAAGCTATTTCTTCCGTATTTATTTGAGTTCAGTAATTTCGATTTTATGATATCAAAATATATAAGCATAGATTATAATTGCAATATATATTTGCCGAATTATAAGAGGTTAAGTGTTCCGACTATGAGACCAGTGTTCGAATCTCACAATATCTGATTAGTCAAAAATTTAAACTTGATAATCTCATGCTTGAAGGGTAACACATCACTCAATATATCGTAGAACTAACTAATAAAATAACAACTTTTAGGCAATACTCGATTTTATTCATCAGCATAGACTTTTCTAGAGTGATACGCCGATTTCAAGGCTTCTCTAACAATCCGATACATTTTTGTAGAACGCTTTATCGTTGGCCTCAAAATACTCCTCAGTTTCCGATATCACTTTTTCATGAAAGCGAAATCTCTTTCCCTGGAGCATTGTTTCGAGGTATTCCATCAGCAGTAGTTGCTGGGAGCAAGACCTCAAAAATAGGGTGGATGCGGAAGCAGTTTGAAGTGCAATTCATGTAGTTTTGTAATCACAATTTTTATCCGATTCTCACCAAATTTCACCCAAATATTCTTTAGGCTAAGTCTGAGCTCCAGGACCATGGATTAGTTTTAAAGCTTTTATTACACCCTAGCAACGCCGGGATATACTGCTAGTAAAGAATAAACCATAAAAAATAAGAATTCAAGCTCCATTTCACACAATACCCCATAAAATCTCTTGAATTTACCTCTCGCTTTCTCTGCTCACATCTATACATGTGTTTCAGTTACATCTCAATCAAAATCAAACACAATGAACTCTTTAAAAATTTGTCCAAATTTAGGTACTAACATGTTGTGGTACAATGGATATCAGCACAGAAAGAGAAATCAGAGAGCCGGTTTCGGATTCCAGTTGAATTCGTTGTATTCACTTACATGCAATTAACCATGGTTTAGGCATTAATCCGTCTCTTTTCCTTCCAGTTATAGATTAAATAGCTGGACAGACTAGGTTCTATAATCTTGGTTGGAAACCAGTTCTACCACAGAAGGTAATGGCAACCTACTGCGGGAGAATCTTCTGTCAGTCAATTCTCTTTCAAGAAATGATCGCTCAAGCGTGTATTACATATAACACGTAACTGATTGTTATGCACTAAATTCGAAAACAGCATAAATGAATACACTTTCGACGAACCTTCAGATTTTGGAGCCCTGTTTATGTCCTCTGTTACAATAGATATTTGAAATTCTGTACCGGTTTGTTTTTGCAATCTCCGTTTCGTAGCTCGTCTCTTCGAGATCGGCTGTTTAGCTTACTGATTGTCGCATACATTCTTTCTTTTTATAATTATCTGATCAATCAGTCAGTTAAGTGCCATGCGCGATACACGTTTGGGCGATCAAGTCTAGAAAGAGACATGACTGACTGGGCAGAAGATAATCCCGCAGTAGCTTGCCATTGCTTTCTGCGGTAGACTGGTTGCCGACCAAGGCTATAGAACCCAATCTGTCCTGTTATTTGACCCATAACTGGAGGGAAGAGACGGATTAATATCTTTCCCAAGGGTATTTGCGCGTAAGTGAATGCAATGAATTCAACTGGAATTCGAACTCAGTTCCCCGATTTCTCGTTCCGAGCCGATATCCACTGCGCCACAAAGTCAAAATCATTCTAGTCGTAAGAGCCGCTGTTACTGTTTCATGTCAGTTTTACAATAGACGGCAAGCAGACAATTTACGCTACATTAATGAACGACTTCAATGCCAAATCTGAATTGCTGTTCTTCTCAAGTTCACCATGACCCGGGGTGTTAGCATCTGTCACCGTCCCAGCCAGTAGTTAACGTTCACACTGCAGTGAAAACATTATGAAATATAAAAGTATAGTTTTTTAGTAGAAATACCAGCAAAATTTTTGTAAAAAAAAACAGAAAAAAATTACCAGCAATTCATTTTAACAATATTACATTTTACTCGCGACAAAAACTGATTTCTTACAAAGAATACATATTCTATCCGTACGAAACTACCTTAAAATCTTTTTGAGCATTAAACAAATTATTGAGATTGGTATGTCGTAAAACAAAATATAACAAATAAAACCAGATTTCAATGCCAAAGTAGTGAAAATATGCATGGGAAGAGGAAATGAAGAAGATACATGACAGCGAATTATTTCCAAAAGAACAATTGTGACACAGTTGTTTTAAGTAAAAGACAGGAAAAATCGCACGTGAAAATATTGATTTTTCACAAAAATAAAATAAATAGGAGTAGATTGATCTATCTATCGCCCTGTTCACACTCCACCCACGTCTATTGAACAGGTGTAGAGGCTCATCCCTTATTCCATGTTTAGGATGTGGTTTCCGGCTTTCTCTTTTCCAATTTTTTCACTATTACGTAGCCCCCTGCACATCAGTGGCGTTACCGCCTTGCTCGGGGTGATACGATGAAAAAAAATAATAAATATTTGCTTTTCACAAAAATAAATTTATAGAACCACACATTTACTAATTTTCTATCCGAATTTTTTACTGTCTCATCATTACCGTATCTGTCGGTGCACAAAGCGACCATTTAAACTTTAAAATCACCCAAAATAGAGGGCCGTCTTATACACCAGCTATAACATATGAGCCTTAAATCATGTGGTTTATAGTAAGTTGTTAGCATGATCAGTGTGTGTATCAAGAAACCTTTCAATAATCGCATTCGATGACAGTGCAACGAGTTGATGGTTAGCGGGGAAAAGTCATTTGAGGTACCGTAACAGCCTATTGAAAACGGCACCCAGGATATATTGCAGATTTTAGAAGTTAATGGACAATAGCTTCCTACTGTTTTTGTTTTTTCATTTGAATTTGAGTGAAGAGATAGTATATGTTTACTGAATTCATTTAAATAATTCGATACAGTACCTTTTAAAATACGATTTAGTTGAGGTGATCGTCTAGTATGGCGAATATAGATCGAAACATACATTTTAACTTGACAATTTTGGGGTCGTCTTATACGGCCAATCGTGTTGTACACCAGCATATATATTACTTTTGTAGGAATTTCCGATCATATGTTCTGTTTTGAAAATGTTTATCTTAAGGCCTATTTTATGGAAGATTTGATAGCGTATGAAGATTTCTTGTTCGAGACAATACTGATCTCAACTATGAATATGTATGTCGTTATCATAGCACCCTTCATCATACATTAGCGTCGGGAGGGAAATAAGGATCCCATAAAAAGAATAGAAAGTTAATACTTAGAATCAACAGAGGAAAAAATTGAAAATAGCAATAAGAAATAGAATGATTCAGTGTCAGACATTGAATTCGCGCAATAGGGAACAAATATGGCCAATTAAATGCATGGTCCTCAGCAAAAAGAGCAACCCAAAATGCCAAATACAGGATACTAGAATCAAGTAAGTACAAAAATTTAAATACATAGTAAGTGTTCTAACAGGAGATGGAAAGTGCAACAGAGATCCGAAGGCGAATTGGCATGGTGAATGACGTGTTCCAGGAGCTCAGTAAATTACTAAGAAACAGGAAAATTTTACTAGAAACAAAGAAGAGAGAGTGCTAGATTGATATGTGATGTCAGTTCTTCAATACGGCAGTGAATGCTGGACAATATCATCGAAGAGGAGGAAAAAACGTGAAGCAGCGGAAATGTTGTTCTACAGAAAGAAGCTGCGGATATCATGAACCGAGAATGTGAACAATGATGAGGTGTTGGAAAGAATGGCAACAAAAAGAAAATTAATAGTGAGCATCAGGAAGAGACAACTCAAGTTCCTGGCGACATGCAATGAGGAATGAGGGCTTAAAGAATCTGATACTGACAGGCCAGATAGAATGAAAAAGAGACAGAGGAAGGAAGCGGATAACATATTTGAAGAGCCTGATCAGGTGGATAACGGAACGGGGTTGCGAGGTGTAACAAAAGAAAACATATTAAGGGCCATCAGGTAAAGTGAGACGTGGAAAGCCATGATCGCCTACGTCCTAAAAGGACAGGGCACATAGAAGAAGAAGAAGAAGAAGAAGAAGAAGATGAGGAGAAGGATAAAAGTAGAAAGAGCAGCATTAAGCAAAGTAGCTAATCTTATGCAACAGGTACGTGCTTCAACAGAAAGTTACTGAGGATGCTATGGACTGAAGATGGTGGCAGCGACAAAAGCTTAGAAAAAATGCAAACAAAAACAACAGAGCTTAGAATGTTGACACGCATGCTGCAAAATTAAAGAGGAACAGAATAAAGTAGCGCATAACCCACCTTGTCTAATTAATTGGAAGAACGTAGATTAGGAGAGATAGCAAGAAGACAATATTTACTACAAGCTGGAAAGAATTAGAAGTTGTGGAGATCCGTGATCGCCAATGTTTTCAAAGAACATGACAAAATGATAAAAAATTAAAAGAAGATAACCGAAGTGGAGAAAGTTATGATCGATTACAACATACGCAGATAAAAACAATTGCATTGAAAGAGAGAAATGGGAAAAATGTAAAGCAATATGTATATAATCGTCAAAGAACAGGCAAATGTAGATACCCCGAGAATAGAAAGGGAAAAAAAGTCATAGATTTTTTTCTAAGGTACGAACAGATGAATATTAATATAAATAGGGAATATGTGAAATCAAAAACTAAATTATGAGAAGATGGCATATTAACAGACCTTTTGAATGATTCAGAAGAATTCCCAAAGGACGAGGGCAACAATATTGAAAAAATACCATGAATTTCAACCCAGGAACAGGAATCCTTATTTATAGTAACATGATATAATTATATATATATATATATAATTTACAACAGATAAATATGTTATTATATCACTAACAAAATATCTATTTTGGAATTTGTATTTAGCATTTTCTTAAGATAGTGTTATTTCTTGGTTATGGAATTTCATTCCTTCCCTACCTACCTTATACCTATATATATATATATATATATATATATATATATATATATATATATATATATATATATATATGAGAAAAGACGAAGGCAGACACGTTATTTCATGGTAAATCGGTAGTCTGGGCCTATTTCAGGCGAACCATCATCAGCTTCCGTCTTTATTGTACAGAGGATTTTACACGAATATATATATACAGGTATAAGATAGGTATGGAAGGAATGAAATTCTGTAACTAAAAAATAACACTTGATATATATATATATATATATATATATATATATATATATATATATATATATATAAAGATAGATACGGAGAAAATATAAATAGAGAGACATGAAAGAAGCGACTGAAATATATGAAACAGGTTAACAATACCTTTTATCTGTTGTTGAGGCATACAATTTTGTTTAAAACATATTTAGTTGAAGCCATAAAATTTTTAAATATTTCAATTTCGGTATTAAATAACCGATACAGATGCTGATATGCCGCTAAACGAACCAACATCTTTCGAACGTAATTTTCTTCTCTATTTGTTTAATCCCTTTAATACTTTATCTATAATTTCTTTCTTTCTTTCTTTCTTTCTTTCTTTCTGTCTTTTATTCATTAATTTTTTTCTTCATTTCTTTTTTTACTTGTTTTGTTTTTTTTTTGTTCCCTTTAATCTTTCATCAACAGTGGCATTTTTTCTTTCTTTCTTTTTATACTTTTCTTTCTTTCTTTGTGTCTATTTTTCTCGCTTGATTCTTCTCAAATTTTAACCGCTATCACTTTTATTAACATTCCCACCCCATCATAGCCTCATTTTTATTTTTCTTCAAATATTTCTTTATTTCCCCACCTGTACCTGCGGCAATATTGTACGGCTCTAGAATGAAACCCTGCGTCCCTGAATGTCCAGAATTGTCCCTCTTGAGGCTCCAATTCACAACAATTGAATACAAAGCCGCTGGCCTTTGGATAGCATTAGCTTCATCGAAATCAGCCAAATTCTCTCTTATTATTAGCCAGGTTTCCCCAAGCTCAAAATTAACAAGAGCACGGACGATAAAATTTCGTTGATAGAAAAATGATTATAAAATTGATTCGCCTTGAGGGCCTTTTAGTGTGCTTCTGTCACCCTCAAAGGTCCCTTTGCATCCAGAAGGAAGGGATTTGGTTTAACACAGATCTGAAGGCGCTAGTAATTAATTTTCGCTATTTTTCTGATGATGGCGGAATAAAAGGCTGCAAAAAAATTGTTAAATTGGAATAAAAAACTTGTAAAAATAAAATGCTGATTGTGTCCGTGAATCGGTAAGCAAAGAAAAATTCAAAAACGAAGGGATGGCAAAAACGGTTTTAAAACAGTCAAAAAGATTTCGAAAAATCTTAAAATATACATGACAATTAATCAATAAAAAATATAATGACCATTAAAAATATATAGATACAGACAAGCACATACCTACGCACGCACATATGTAAACACACAGAGAGATATCAGATGCTTAAACCATTCAGAATTAATCAAAGACTTTATTATTTTGCTAACGACAAGAAAAAGATTAATAGGCTGTTAAGGATAAATGAGGAAGGAAGGCTTGGAGAACCTGATACTAACAGTCCAGGTAGAGGGGAAAAGAGACAGTGGAAAGCAACGGATAACATATTTGAAGGATCTAATCAGTCGGATGATGGAGCGAGGGTTGCATGGTGTAACAGGAGAAAGCGTGCTAAAAGTCACCAAGGATAGGAAGACGTGGAAAGCCATGATCGACTACGTCCTGAAGGGACAGAGCACAAAGAATAAGAAGAAGATGGTTTTATCGACGAAAATAAAATCCGATGCTGCTATATGATAATATTTTGCAGTTTTGTATGTTTTTCAAATTAAAAGCATATACACTTTAGTTACTGAAATCTTATCTTTTACTTAAAGGTTAAACAACAAGATATCATTCTGATGTGCATTTTTAAGAAACGTTGGATTACCCTAGTGGATATATATGCATAGTTTATCAGGATTACTACGAGATGTAAGACTACGTTTTATAGTAAAAATCCTTATGATTTACATCGCTGAAATGAAATCTATGATTGACAAACTACTTAAGCGATCGTAGTAGATAAAAAAAAAACGCATTTAAACACCGGCCGCCTTTAGAAAAGAACTTGTAGATAACAACGCCATTTGATGAAAATCTAGTTGTAAAAGATATCATAAGATAAACAAGGCGTTTATTTTTTATATAAAACGGTTCAGCATATTTGACAAGTGAGGTACGGTGTTGGCTATTTTAAAGACAAAGCCAACATTGAATTACAACCACATCTCATCTAACCCAGCTTAGTTTTACTACTCCTTCTATTCAATAAAATCAGAACCGAAAAATATTTCTCATGAATTGGCTTAAAGTGGGTGGAATAATAAGCCTTACGAACAGTTTCTACAAACATTTCTAAAAAATTAAAGATGCTAACGATTAAAGAAAACACAAGATTACAATGAACATTAGAATAATTTAATAAAAACATTATTTTCCAGGTCTGTTGCGTTGAATGAAACACTCCCCCTCACATATATATATATATATATATATATATATATATATATATATATATATATATATATATATATTAATTTTAAATTTGCACTGTCTGTAACATGGCGAAATATTTAAAACTATTATTCTATCCCCCTACACATACACCTATATATGTATGTATATATGAAATTTTTTTTATTAATTATTTAGACATTAAATATCTGTTCAGCAACAGGATGTATAAAAGTAAAGAATGGAACTTTCATACTAGAAAAAGAAAAAAATACTTCAGATTTGGGACAAATATATCGGAGATCTCTTCCACGAAAAGAGAGATAAACCAACAATATACAAAAATACGGAAGTACCAAAAATATTGAAAACAGAAGTAGAATCTGCAATGATCAAATTGAGCAGAAACAAAGCAGCATGCCATAAAGTTATTGTAATAGAGATGAGGTGTCCTTAGATGGCTTTGGAGTAGACAAGATTTCAGAAACAATAAACTAAATCTACAACAGCGTCGATATACTGGAATATTTAAGCTGATCAATTTTCATAGCACACCTTTGATGTTGTCGTTTATTGCTATTTGTGTAGCAATGCATATATTTGTTCGTATGTCTACATTTTCCCATTAACTCGTTTCTTTTACTAGATAGTTTATTATGATTTTTAATATAGTTTATTGTCAATTTCTCTTTTGGCATAATTTACAGTTTTTCCTATTGATGCTTTGTGGTGGTGTTCTTTTTACTCTTTCCTATTTAATTTTGGTTGTAATGCTATTTTCTTTCTGGTTCCATATATATTTTGATAGCGTTGTGTTGTTTTCATATTTTTGTGTGTTGAGATATTTAATTTTTTGTTTGTGTTCGTGTTATTTGTCATGGTAGGTTTGTATATAAATTGTTGGCTAGGCGTTTATTATTAAGTGATCTCTCTATCGGAAGTTACATTTGTTCATTTTGTGCTTTTGATTTTAGCTATATTAATTATTTTCTTATTGTGTTGTTTAATATTTTTCCATGTTTTACATGCGGCTGTAACTATTTTCAACTCTGATTTTGTCGGGTTTTGGATAGTTGTATTTGGGTAATAGTGTTTTTTTATTATGACGAAAAAGATTTTTTCCTTTTTTTTATTTATATTGTTGTTCTAGAGAGGATTAAACCAGATTAAATCTCTTTTTCTATTGTTTTTTTTTGTTTTTCTTCGTTTGTGTATTTGAGCGCATAAGAGTATGCACAGCTTCAGAGTGCTGATTTTTAAGTGTCTTTGTTTTCGATTATTATTTTTATGTTACTAGAGTTCGTTGATAGCCTTTTGTTTATGGATATATGCATGTGTCTGAATAAATTGGGAGGGGGATTAGAATTTTTGTTAATATATATATATATATATATATATATAGAGTTGTTATTTTCATTTCCGTAATTTATGTATGTAGTGTTGTTCATGTTGAGTATTATGTCTAAGATATTTACTATTGTTAGATTTGTTTTTATGTCAGTTACGAATCCTAGCGTGTTGAAGATATTTATAATTAATATTCTTATATATTCCTTAGTTCCGCTGTTGCAAATTGTGGGAATTATTAGTCCATCGTCTCTGAATAAACTTCTATCTTTTTACTGAATATTTTTTGTTAAATTATTGATGATGTATATGCCTATAATTTCGCAATTATTGAGCCATCGTAACTTTCCATTATTACCTCAATGTTTTAATCATTGTTGGTATTGTTGTTGCGTTTTTTAGCGATATTTTGTTGTTATAATGTATTATGGACTTTCTTTGGTGTTTGATGTTTAGGTATTCTTCCAGGAAGTTTATATATTTTTTTGGCTACGTTTATTGCATTATTTAGTGTTTGTTCGTTAATGGATAAGTATAAATCTTTTATGTCCAAATAGCTGTATAGCCGGGCGTTGCTCGTGGTTTTTTAGTGGTTATGTTGAATTGGTAAGGTAAAGTGTTTATTGAAAACAATCAAGTATCAGGTTGCCGTGAAGCGTAAGTTAAAAAACATGCGAAGTAACTATTGTTTTATGTTGTTTTTGTAAAACGGGATCCAGTCTTGGTCAATTTTGCCAATAAACGGGATTGATATATATATAAAATTAAAAGAACAGTGGCGGGCGTAACGAGAGTCTGTAGTGTGATGCGATGGCGTTGTGACGCAGAAGAAGTGGATACAATTTCCCTGCAATGTCGGAGAGGTTGGCCTCTTATATAAAACGTGAAATTTTATGGTATATGATAACGTAGAAAGTACAAACATACCTTTTTTTGTTGGAATACAACTAAGCGTTTCGGAGAAATATTCGATCAAAAAAGCAACATTCTCTATTAATTTTTGACGTACCTTGTGCGTCAACTGAAATTTTTGTTCGCATATCATGGCCTCAGACCTTGCTCTACCAATGAAGTGATTTTGGTTGAGTTTGAGTGAAGCGTCTTGAAGAAATGCATAAAAGTGCACAAAAGACCACCCGAAATTATGTTTGTTGTTAATTTTTGACAAACTATTCACATTGATTCGAAAACCTTTTGTTTTTTACATCAAAGATTCGCACCTTGACCTACAAGTTACCCAATTTTGATTGAATTCATATAAGGAGTCTTAGAGGAGAAGAGATCGTAAATTTTAAGCGTTTCTGTGATTTCTGCCGTAACCTGTGAATTGATGCAAAAAAAATTGGCCTACATTAAAGTTTCATGTCATGGTCGACAAGTGACTCAATTTTGGTTGAAATCGAATCAAGGGTTTTTTCAAGATAAGAGTTTCGTTAAAATGGAGACACACAACCACACACACACAGACAGACATATCTTTATATATATATAGATTGCATGCATGAGCATTTTTCTTTGTTGGTAATATTGTTGAATCAGTTGATTCAGTATTTTGTGTTGTCCATTAGTTTATTTTTAATGCATGCCTTGTTTTTGAGCAGATTTCTCCGACTATTTGTTTACTTATTTTTTTATGTAAGATTTTATGGGGTTTATTAGTAAGCATGTTAGTTTAAAAAGTGATTTTTGTGATATTTAGTTTAATGAATGATTCTACTTTCGGTAGTTATTTTGTCAGTTTAATTAAACAGATTCTATTGAACCTACCTAGTTAAAGTGACAAATTCTTTACACTGAAACTATCAATGATCTATCTCCAACCCAATATCAAGACGATTACGAAAAAACAGACCTACTTGCCAAAATAGCATTTATTGGTAAAACTTTTGAAGAGACAACAATCTTAGCGCCAAAATCAATCACAATTCAACACGATATATATATATATATATATATATATATATAGAAAGAGAGAGAGAGTGAGAATGAGAGAGAGAGAGAGAGAGAGAGAGAGAGAGAGGGAGAGATAAATGGTGCGATGGGTGAATGACGCGAAAATGAAGATAACACTGATTTTAACAAATATATTTACCAAAATCTCACAAAAATACTCTGAAATACTAAAGAGTACATCTATTCAATAAAAAAAAAGTTCCCTGTTTAGGATGTGGTTTCCGGCTTTCTCTTTTCCAATCTTTTCACTTTTCTTTCTCTTATTTTTTCTTTTTTAATTTTTTATTTATTTTTTGTTCAATTGGAGTAGATAGACTAAACTCGCTCGGTTCACACTCCATCCACGTCTATTGTACAGGTGTAGAGGCTCATCCCTTGTTCCCTGTTTAGGATGTGGTTTCCGGCTTTCTCTTTTCCAATCTTTTCACTTTTTTTTTCTTATTTTTCTTTTAATTTTTTTTTCAATTGGAGTAGATAGACTAAACTATTGCCCGGTTCACACTCCACCCACATCTATTGTACAGGTGTAGAGGATCATATCTTGTTCCCTGTTTAGGATGTGGTTTCCGGCTTTCTCTTTTCCAATCTTTTCACTTTTTTCTTATTTTTTTAAAAAATTTTCAATTGGAGTAGATAGACAAAACTATCGCCCGGTTCACACTCCACCCACGTCTATTGTACAGGTGAAGAGACTCATCCCTTGTTCCCTGTTTAGGATGTGGTTTCCGGCTTGTTCTTTTCCAATCTTTTCACTCTTGCGTAGCCCCCTGCACATCAATGGCGTTACCGCCTTACTCGGGGTGATATGATTAAAAAAAATCGTCATTAGTTTCATTTTCGTTAATCAGATGAGTCTCCTGCAACTCTTCTGAACAGTCTCCTTGATTAAATTAGGTACTGCTGCCATAATCTTTGTCTTCAGTTAGCCTTTAGTGCTACACATTTTGATGGTTTCACGCTCAACTACGCCCCACACATAATCGACGGTTTACACTCTGGGTGTTAGGTAGACAGTTATAAGGATATGGTCGCAGGAAGTATCTGATAGCCATGATTGTGCTACCCTGACTGTAGCATGGCGCAGAGTTCGGTTGCAAACATAAGATTTTACAGCAGCCACACTCTTGACTCAGGGCAGTACTACTCTCTTCAGGCACTTCATGTAAGTTTCTGTGTTGAGTCTGAAGTCCCATGTGAAAATGAATAGAGGTATAACATCACTATCATGGCCGTATGTGATTACCGGGCACACTGGGCACACCGGGCACGAGTCCGCGCCGATCCGTGCAATCATAGTGAAAATCCGAGCAAGGAAAATGTCTTCGTCAGAAATCAAACTCAACAATTCACGAAGAAAGAAAGAAAGAAACAAAGAAACAAAAACGAAGAAAACATCCGAATGAACGCAGTAAAAATCTGTTTATTTATTTATTAATTTCGGGAGAAAAGACTGGTTATACTCAGAAAGTCCGAACCCGATTTTCTGCTTTCGTTAACGTCCTGTGCCTAATTTCCATTGGGATAGCCGAAAAATCCGCAAAAATCATAGTTTCTGGCAACGGATGACAGTTATGACGTCATCACATTGTCAACTAATAAATCCGGGCAATTTTCTCTGTGCTCGGTGTTTGTTTAGCATCACCTACGGCCCTGGTCACCATGATAACTCCAAGTACCTTTGTAATGACCACTAGACTCAACCAACTCTCTCAGAATCTTCTGCACTGTCATCAGATTGACACCAAATCACTCTGAAATGTTCGTATTGTTGCTTTCGCCGAAAATGCTAAATAGTACAGAATATCATTTCCAAATTACCGTCGGAGAAACTTCATAATTATGCTTTCTTGGTACAGATGGTGTCCAACTGACCACACTATACTCTACATTTGACAAAGTAACAACAAACAACGCGCATGCGTGAAATGAAAAATATTAAATATCCACAATCCTAGTCTCTTCTTATTGGCTTGCCGATACAAAGGCTTCCTGGCTGTCTTGTAAAAGTTTGCAAAATGAAAATAACAAACGAACCATTCTATTTTCATTTAGAATTATCAACTTGGCAATAAATACTAAAAATAGTATGAAATACAACATTTTTTAAAAGCGTTGTGGCTTAATTATGGCCGGTAGTGTATATATATATATATATATATATATATATATATATATATATATATATATATCCATACTGATGAGCTGTGATACGGCGAAACAGACCTGTCTGCGGATGACAATATATATATATATATATAATCATCGTTTCGACCCAAGTAAGGCAATACTGCAAATCGTGTGCACGGGTTGACATCATGAAAGAGTGATAAAGACAAGAACAAGGTACAGTGGGTGTCGGATTAAGGATAAGAAAAAAGATGGATATCAAGGAGATAAAATGTTGCAGTTGACGTTGAACCTAAACTCTTGGAGATTGTAGCTATTAAAGAAGTAAGTATACAAAAGGGGGTTCCACAGACGTAAAATGCGGGAAAAGAAACTGATAGAGAAGTGGCGTTGCCATTTGACTATAAAAATGTAAGATCTATTTTCTAGTCTAGTAGCGGTAGTAAATTCGTATAGACGGGGCACAAGCGAGATAAGCTCGTTCTGAAAATATTTGTAGAAAAGACAGAAGGAAGCAACTTCCTGTCAGTTAGAAAGTGACTGAAGTCGAACTGACAAATTGGGATGGATTATATTCAATTCCTCTTGTTCAAGTTGTTCAAGAACCCTGAGCTGAATGTCAGGAGCCCAAGACCAGATATTTCCCGGTATTGAACGCTTAACTCTTTGGGTTAAGCCTCTTTTTGGAGTGCCCGAACAACGCTTTTTCAATTGGGCATATCAGTGAGTAAATATGTTTCGACTGTTTTCTTTTTGTTTTAATTGTTGGATCATTCTTTACTTTACTATAACTATAATTTCTAACGAGGTCCTCTGGATTTTATGTTTATTTATTTCAGTACTTTAGTACAGTCGCATTGTTTTTATCAGTTGATTGTGTGATGTCATTTTTCTGCAGAGTTTTGATTGCCAGCCACACAAGTTCTTTAACGTTTGATTTGGGTGGATTGGCTTTCTCTAGTATATTCACGATGTTTTGATTTTTTTTAGTTGGTATACGTTGGAATTTTAAACCAAACCCTTGACCTCAGAAGTTGGGAATTCAATACATTAGAGCGAATGAAAAAATTGGAGAGTTGATTTACTAAACTGAATTAATTGAAATTGAAATATCCCCAAAAGTCATGGAACGTAGAGTTGAAGCAGTCTACTTCCGTGGAAGTATATATATATATATATATATATATATATATATATATATATATATATATATATGTGTGTGTGTGTGTGTGTGTGTGTGTGTAATGACAAGATTAAAAACTAACTTAGCCGATGTTATTTTTGTCTCTAAATGATCTCATGAAGACAAATGTAAGTATATAATTTTGCAGTAAACATTTATAAACTAAAGTAGAAATGTTGTTAGTTGTTCATGGTTTCTAAAGAGATTCTAATAAATATTCATCAGATTAACTGAAAAGTTTAAGCAAACTATAGTGGATGCTAATTGATGTAATTTAAACTATAATAAGCAAATGTAAGTAAATTATATTATTCTGTTTTTGTATAAAATTAATACATAAATTATTTTTAAAAAGACATTGTGTTCAAGATCCATCAGCGACAGACTGTTTAATACTTAATCACAATTTTCAGGCCACATGTGCTGTTTTATGTCTGGACTATGTATATATGCTGGTAAATGATGTATTATGTAAAGAAACTCTATTATCTTACCAGCAACTTTTCTACTTCAAATTATTCTAGAATACTTAAACATTAAATAAATATGTAAAATCCAATACAAATAGAAACAAAAAAATCTGAAAAAATTAAATAAATAATAAAAATAAACTACGAATGAATACTGTAATAATAATCTGTGAACATTTCCAGTTTTGACCTTCACGTCATACAACTTACATAGTAGCAAACCACCTTCATAGCCTTCATGTTCCCTCAGGGAGTAGAAAGTTCCATTTGAACAACTTCTTTCTACGAACCACTGATCTGTAGAAACGACTGATAAGAGGATGTTTTCCTGATCACTATAATCTTAATCTGATCAAATCGTTATCTTCTCCTCCTATCCATACAAACTGCCTCCTAATGTAACCTTCCCATTCGAAAAGGTGATCCTTACTGTAAAAACCCTAAAAACAACAACAAATTATATAGTAATCAATAATAATAAAAAGTATTTAAAAAAAGTGCAACACTCAGATACTTCTACAAATATCTGTGTTAGGATCCACAATGATTTTTACGCAATAGTCTCTCGAAGAATTTGAATCACACTGGTTACTACCCACACATAACCTTTAAGATATTACAATACACCTATTGCCCATAATGCACCATCGTAAATCGTATGTAATTGGTCGAAAGATAAATTATGTTTATAAAACATACTGTCGTCACTGGGTGCTTAAGTCCTCCGGTATATCGACGTTGTTGTAGATTTCGTTTATTATACCTGAAATCTTGTCTACTCCAAAGACATTTAAGGATACCTCATCTCTATTACAGTACCATTGAGTTCTTCCGCTTTGTTTATGCTTAATTTGGTCATTGCAGATTCCAATTCTGTTTTCAATAGTGTAAGTCCTTCCGTATTTTTTTATATTGCTGGTTTCTCTCTATTTTCGTGGAAGAAATCTCAGATATACTCGTCCGATATCTGAAATTTTTTCTTTTTCTAGTATTATTGTTCCATCCTTTACTTTTGTACATCAAGTTGCTGAATAGGCATTGGATGTCTAAATATTTAATAAAAATATTCTCATAAAAATGTTCTCATGTATACATAAATACATATGTGTATGTGTAAAGGTAGAAGAATATTTTTAAATATTCGCCATGTTACAGACAGTGCAATTTTAAAATTTATATACATATATATATATATATATATATCCTTCGTTCAGCAATGAAATAGAACACCCTCAGCTATTGGGCGTGTATAATGATAATATACACCCTAAAAAGTTGGCCTCCTTCTACCGAGCGCCCATGGTTCAGAGGTAGAATCGCCGACTGACGCCAATTCAGTCGGGCTTCAATCTTGGGTAATCTTGGGTAAAAAGCAATCGGCTGTCTAAACATATTGATGAGCGAAAAAGATCTGTCTGTGGATGACTATATATATATATATATATATATATATATATATATATATATATATATATATATATATATATAAACAATCAGATATATGTGTGTGTGTTTTTCATTCAATGTACCCATTTTAGATTTACACACGCTCTATCACTGGCCGAATGGTCAGAACGTTTGCTTTCTGACCATGAAGCCCGGGTTCGATTCTCACCATAGTCGATTTTTCAGGAAGGTGACTTCTTTCTGTTGTCAGTTTGGATGAGACGATCCCAGCGTGCGGCACTTTTGCTAAATGCCTAAAACCATACCACGTGTTGACCTGAGCCTTGTAAATAAAATTGGATAGACGTGTTCCTTTGAGGAGCCGTTAATGGTTGTTGTAGCTCGAAGTCACTAGTCATAGTGACCGAGAGTTTGAGCGTCTTTATCTTTGCAGACTTGTTCACACCGAAACTCTAAGGTCAGCTCAGCATAGTTGATGGATAAACCACAGGTGGGCTCTGTGAGTGTTGAAGTTCACCTGATCAGGTGTCTGCAATGGGGATTAGCATGACACCATGTAAACGGTTAGTCCCGAATACCAATGGTTAGTGCGTGTGTGTGCTTTTGCATGTTTGCAAATGTGTGTGTGAGTGTATGCGTATGTGTGCAAATGTGTGTTTGTCTGTGCGCATGTGTCTATTGATTCGTTCTGTAAGTATATGCTTATGTTTACGCTTGTTGGTTTACTTAATGTGTAAACAACGGCGAAAGTTCGAAATGAATTTACCTTGATAAAATGTCTTAAAATCGAACAACGCTTAATCCTTATTCAACGAACAACAGAAGTTATTCACAAAATATTTGTTGAAATGAAGTTTAACGTATCGCGATAACTAGATGCCTTCCTGTTTGAAAAAAAAAACTGATATATCTGAAGCTAAATTATGAATTATAGAAAATTCAAATATGCATGCGGCGAACACTGAACAAAACAGTACTTAAAAAACAAAAAAATGTTTTAGAAATATGTGGAGCCATTTTTATCGTTCGAAAAATCTTATTAGGTGTCAGAAGATGGCGGACTTGATATTGAAATTGAGATTTTTATTTACGATGAAAGCCATTATTAAGTGTGAAAATGCAATTACTTGGGCTTAGAATTAAAATCTTACAATTTAACTTGCTTCATTCATGGCATCGTTCATCGCGTTGAACAACAGTGAAGTGCTCTAATCGCAATAACAAAAATTAAAATTTATTTCGGCTTGCAAAGATGTTTGAAGTTACAATTTTTTTTTATAGACAAATAAAAGTAAACCTTAACCTACATTAAAGAGAAAAAAATACAAGACAGTTTCTGAAATGAAAGGAAACAGTTACATTGATGAAACGGAATACAAAATATTAGGTTCAGAAGAACGAACACCAGTTTTTAAGACATTTCGAAAATTCTGAGAAACTAATGCAGATAAATACATGTGAAAAATACTTACGAACCCACGTCGTGAGAATGACTATAATGACAGAAAATTTCCAGTTGATTTATACTAAAAGATTTAATTTCTCTTATAAAGTGACATGAAGTGGAAAGACTATATCGTATCCATTGCTTGATCAGCTACTAAGAAAATTTATTCACTGTGTCGAGTGAGACAATTTTTCTTTCCAGAAACTATCTTACATATCTATAAGTCTACAATTCGTCTATTTTTAGATTATTGTTGTCACATATAGTCCGATGCCACTGCTATTTACCTTGATGAAATCCAAATAAGAATCAGCAATATTATTGTCCCTCATGAGGCGGCTCCGCTCGGTTTCAGTCACTTTTCCACTGATGTAAGGTGGTCTCTGTGTCTTTCTATAAATACTTTTATGTTAATTGTTTGAACAAGATCTTTGCTAAGGTAACTAAACCTTTTTTTAATGACAGTACAGAACCTGACTGGCGACGAGGTCTCATCAATTTTCTGTTGACTTGGCTAAATGTAGCCGTAAAGTCTGTGCTAAACGTTTCTTTTCTCGCTTGTGGAACTCTCAAAAAGTCAACTTTAAACTGCAAAAAATTAAAAGCAATGTCAATCGCTATCTAATGTCCTTCGGATTACTGCTTTAATTTCCCGCTCATTATTAATGTTTCTGTTCCTAATTATTCCACACTTTGTAAACAATTTGTAATGTGGTGATACCGGTTAAAAAAATAATGGGTAATTTCAAATTTATTACGAGCCCATCTTGCTATTTACATTTCAGTTGCATTCCTTTCCCACTAACAAGCGACATTTGCGCTGAAAACATGAATTTTTTCTTGTTAAAAAACTACAAAAAATGATGTCTAATATAAAAGTGTATATAAAGTAACGTGTGATTTAATAACACCAATTTTTTCCATGAAAGCTTACGAAGAGTAAGCATTGGATGAAAGTACAGTTAGGTAATTGGTAGTGCGTTTTAGCGCTGAGGACAACAGTGTATGTGATAAACTATATTTCGGGTAATTCTGCACAGCTACGTACTTCTTTGTGGCTGATTAAGTTGGGTTGCTGTTCTCAACTACCGATTACTAAAAGGTTTTTATTAGATGTGCATGTCAACAGAATGCATGTTTGTAAGCGAAAGGTAGAGCCCAAAGCGCTAATTGCGAACTAGAGATACTAACATCAAAGTGTGCAAGTTTAAATACCTGGAATTTTTTTTTTAACAGCGGAGAGAAAGTGTGATATTCAAATCCGAAGGCGTATTTGGATAGCCAAGTAAGCATTCCAAAAGCTAAGTAGAGGATTAAGAAATAGAAAAACTTTTCTAGAAACAAGCAAAAGAATACTAAACAGTTAGGTGGGATATATCCTCTTGCATGGCAGGGAGTGCTGAATTATCTTTTCAAAGGTGAAGAGATTGACAGAAACAGAAATGTGATTCTACAGAAGGATGTTCAGGATGCCATGAATCGAACATATGCGCAACGGCGAAGTTTTGGAGAAAATAGAAACAAAAAGAAAGTAATACTTAACATCAGGAAGAGACAATTGGTGTTTTTTGGGCACATAAAACAGGGAGGAGGGCTTAGAAAATCTGATACTCACGGGACTGAGCTTGAATAAATAGATGACGGAACAGAGTTTTAATAATAGAAAGAAAAGTATTATTAAAAGCTAAAGAAATAAGAAGATGTAGAGAGCCATTGTCAATTGCGTCCTGAAGGGAACACGTCTCATAAAGAAATAATATTATTTAGTGAATAGGAAATTGAGTGGGTAGAAAGAAGCAGAGCAAAAGAAAACGAGGAGGGGAGTGACAGAAAGCGTGAAAGAGAAGTGTAGAAAGAGAGAGAGAGAGAAGGAGAAACGAAGGTAAGATAAAAAAATGCGAAGGTGAAAGAAGGAGGGGTTGACAGTGTGAGAATAAGTAAGACGAGGAGAGAGGAAAGTGAGAAGATAAATAGGATTAAGATGGAAAGGTAGGAGAAAAAAAGAGAAGCATGAAATGCTCAAGAAGCAAGTGTGTTGCAGAGTTTAATAATCGGCTTCGTTATATTTGTCTATCCACTCAGTATGAAGGAAATTTATCTAATTTTATCGTGCCATTTAAATGCAATATTGTTTGTGTATGATTCCCCCCCACCACCACACATACACACATATTTACGAAATGTTTACCAAATCCGTTACGATTATATGTCATATTTTTAATTTATTTAAATTATTTAAACAGTATTTTTAATGGATACACTTTTTCGAGTAGATATTCATTTTTTGTTTTATTTAGAATTGAACAGTATATGTATTTTCATTTACTGGCTTGAATAATCGTTTAAATATAGAAAAAAAGCCTTCTACCCGAATAAGAGTATCCATTAAAAGTAATGTTTAAAAGATATTTAAACATCTCTTTATATTAGGATACCAAAACAGCGCAGTTCTGAATATTCAGAAAATTGGGAAAGTGTGTGTTTAAAAGCACTATACGAGCTTTTTCGTATCATTAGTCCTACCTGGTGTAGATGTTAAGATACTTAAGATATAATGACGGCTACTTTTAGCGGACGCAGGCTAGTAAATGTAAAAAGAAAATACTGTTAATTATTTTAAAAAAAACAGAACATATTTCCAAAATACTTGTATCAATTATAAGTAATGTTTGAAACAAATATATATATATATATATATATATATATATATATATATATATATATATATATATATATATGCCAGTGATCTGAATTGTGGACATGCTTTGTTATATACAGACTTCCGTATTATTTCGTAACTTACTCTTTGTCATCATTACTGCTTAAACGGCAACATACGAAAATGAGAGCCACTTGGAAAATAAAGCAATTTTGATTTAATCCTTTTCGCAATTTCTCAAATTAAAAGTTTCTGTTTTAACAAGAAGTAGACATTTTTTATTTCAATTCTAAAAAAAAATATTCAAATAAGTTTCACATAGCCTGACAACAGCTGTCCGAAAATGGTGATTATTGATGACTGGAAATGTGAAATTCCTAATTTTGAATTTAATGAAGTCGCTTGCCGAGTTATTGACAAAGAAACAGTTTAAAGCAAGTCCTATATGACAAAATATTTGCGATACCCTTCCCAGAATCCAATTAAACCTTCTACACTGATATATATATATATATATATATATATATATATATGATAAGTGTTATAATAATAATAATAATCGCATATATATATATATGTTTGCGATTATTATTATTATTATAACACTTATCTATATATATATATATATATATATATATATATATATATATCAGTATGCAGTGTGGGTATAGAGGAATCCAAAGGAGTGTATAAATTTAAACTTATCGCTATACTCGTTTCACAAAAGCTTTCGAGTGTATGCGCGGAAGAAAAAATGGTAATAGAAAAAGATGGGCCTAAGCACTTGAGCATCAGTCAAAGTACGTAGCCCCCACAAAAAAAACGCCGAGACGAGTAACCTAAAACAAAAACCCGCTCAATGCACAAGCAGAGTCAATCTTCCCTGAAGATCTTGGTAGGTTCATTGGCTCTTTAGGTTAGTTACTTTATATATATATATATATATATATATATATATATATATATATATATATTACAGTTTCACAATGAGTATATCTATAAAAGGATAATATGAATACAGACAAAAAGGAAAACTTATTTTAGCTAAACATTTTAAAAGTCCAATAGCATGTTTGAACTATATAAATACGTGTCACTGAACATGTCTTATGTCCTGTTACTTAACTTATTTGCCGGGCTCATTCTCTCTATATTTGGACATATGTCGTTTAACCAGTCTTCCTAAGCTTAACTGCATTTACTCCTTATTTTCTTGCGTAGTTTTTAGTATTCCATTCCATGTATTGGCACTGTTTGCTGTTTCTTTTACGCCATGCCTAGAATTTCATCGATGATCCGCTAATTTCTTTCTCCTATATCCGTTTATATTTGGGATGATGTCGTTTGTTCATGTCTGTAGTGCTTCTCTTCTGCTTCATATTTTCCATTCGTGCTGCCCGTATATTTTTCCTGTAGGTTCGTGTATTTCCCAAGTCATTTGTATTGTAGTCTGCGTGCTACGCTTCTTCAATCTCCACAAGTTCGTTCTCAATTTGAACATAATCGGAAGGTGGTCGCTTCCTAGGTTGGCTCTTAGATAGGCTCTTAGATAGTGAAGAACTGCGTTCATAAATCTCTTGGTGATAGTTATTTGATTCTCCTCCTGGGCGTCTCCATATTCATAATCCTTTCGAGTGTTCTAGAAAGCAGGTGTTGGTTATTACCTGTCATTTCGATGTGCATCATTAGACCCATTTCTCTCCGGGGTCATTGTGATTTATTAGTCCAAAATTGCCAACCGTTTCAACTTGCCTCGCCTTGTTAACTTTGGCATTCAGGTCTACTACAATAATTCTAATTTCTCGTGAATTGCACTGAGCCTTGGCGTTGTCCAGCAACGAGTAAATTCGATTTCTTTTTCTGTACTTTGTGTTGCCGGTGCGTATGCCGCTTATCGCAGAAAGAAATAGCAACCTACTTGTCAGTCATGTCTGGAAAGAGACATTATCGGCCAAGCTTATATCACGTATGGCAATTTACTTAATGATATTTGTATCTATAGTTATTTAGGTAGATTTCGGTCGTTTATACGTGATTCTATCAACATATGTAATAATTAACTCCATTTCAGTGGACATGGGTTTTTTTAGATCAAAAGAAAATACAGTCAGGGATAATAGTTCCCATCGATAAGGCTTACATGTTATGATAATTTTACTGTGGTGATATCGTTCATTGCAATCAGTTTTCATGTCACGGAGACACAAGTTTAATGATAATCGTTTGAAATGGGTCGAAAGGCAGGATGGTTATTTCTGGATAATTGTTCTTGATGTTTAACGTGAAACATTGTTGGTTCTTGGACTTTGCCTCGATCAAATATTGAAGCTCCAGGACTAAAGAATTTTAAGGTTAGATTAGTATTGTAGATGCTGCTTAATCTGACATAGTAGCGGCCGCAGAACAAATCTTACCAAATGCCGGTCAAGTGGCGTAAACATCGCTACAAGAAGAAAGTACAAAGACATGACATATGCTATCTGTACGATCTAAACTTATTTATAAATGGAACTTTGTCTGTGTGTGTCTGTGTGTGTGTGTCCGTTAACTATAGACTCCGAAACGGCTGAACCGATTTTCTTGAAAATTTACACAGTTGTACTATAAGCGTCTGCGAGTAATCTTAGCTAGGGTTTGTGTCGAGATACCCCCGATAAATATCGAAAATCGATAATCAAAAAAATCGGCACATAGAAGGAGTGGTCCGATTTTAATCAAATTTCATACACTCATAGACAGAAACATAAGAAACGATATTCAGACGTTTCAAGGTTGCAGTGCTTACAATAATAGTGCAGAAAATCGATAATATATATATATATATATATATATATATATATAAGGCAAGATGTCTATGTGTGTGTGTGTGTCTGTTTATCTGCCTGTATGTATTTTTTTCAGCCCGTTTATTTTACTTTTTGCTTCGGGTTTCGCTCTAAGTAGGTATAATTATAGTTCTTAGTCTCAGCCATGATATAATTTACTCAGAGAACTTATTTAGCCTTCAAAATTCAGTTTACGACGAAAAAACTTATTTGATATCGATACCAAGAAATCAAAATTTGACTTACATCCATTCTTTTTTCTTTCAGTCTACGGTTTCGCTTTAACTGGAAACAACTATCGCTTTTTAGTCCTTCGTGCCAACGACCAAAGAGTCTGAGCTCCAGGACCACGGATTAGTTGTAAAGCTTTCATTACACCCGAGCTACGCCGGGCTATACTGCTAGTCCTATATTATCAAGAGCACAAGGTTCTGTCCAAGCGCAAGTTGAATTAAACAGTGAATAAAAACGGGGCTGAAGACTGCTGATGAATCCCTTATTTTCGATCTGTGCCCGTACTGATTTGTACAGAGAAACATTTATTCTAATCAAATCATATGCGTACATTTAGAGTTGAGGAAATTAAAGTACATGTTTAGGAAGTTGTAATTGTATTTTACGTAATCATTTCAGAAATTCATAGACGTTTTATTGCTGTATAAATCTATATATACACAAAATGAGATTCATCACATACTTGAAGACAAAGATACATTGGATACAAAGATATACTAAATACAAATACAAATATTTCCACAAAAAATTAAAGCTAATTACGTTTATAACGGCTCAGGCTTAAACATAATATACATTTATTCTCTGATATAGGTAACAATATCTGTTTAGATAATATGTATATATATATATATATATATATATATATATCGAACAGATTCTTTGTCGTATAAAACTTAATAATAGCTAAGAATAAGCGTACATTACATGATAATTTTATAATTATTAAAAAAGCCAGCGGTTTCATCTCAAGGCTTATCAAGTTTTAGTCTGGGAATGGTAATATATATATATATATATATATATAATACGTGAAAACACGCTTGGGCAATCACGTCTCGAAAGAGGCATGACTGACTGGGCAGAAGATTATCCAGCAGTAGAATGCGATTGCTTTCTGCGATAGACTAGTTGCCTGCCAAGTCTATAGAACCCTGTTATTTAACTCATAACTGAGGGAAAATATGGATTAGTACCTTTCCCAAGGGTATCTGCGCGTAAGTGAATGCAAATACCCTTATATATATAGTGTACAAAGATATGTACTGTATACAAATATATAGTGAATTCAATAGATTTATAGTGTATGCAAATACAAAGATATTTACTGTATAAGAAAATATACTGTATATACGCGCGCGCACACACACACACACACACACACACACACACACACACACACATATATATATATATATATATATATATATATATATATATATATGCCGAATACCAATATAAACTTTACAAGCACATATACTTCATACAAAACTCTATACAATCATATATACTTTATACACACACGTATACATCATACAAAACTTTATACATATATACATTATGCAAATATATATCAGGTAGTTAAGCGCTAAACGTGATACACGCTTGGGCGATCATGTCTCGAAAGAGACATGACTGACTGGGCAGAAGATTATCCCGCAGGTTTCCACAACTGCGGTAGACCGGTTGCCAACCAAGACTAAAGTACTCAAGTTGTCCTGCTGTTTGACCTCTAACTGAAGAAAAATATCAGTTTAGTACCTTTCCTAACGGTATTTATGCGGAAGTGATTGCAAGAAACTCAACTGGAGTTCAAACTCGCCTCCCAGATGTTTCGTTCCCAGCCGATATCCACTCCACCACAAACAAACATATGTACTGTAACGGAACCGTATACAAACATATATACGAGGCAGAAGAGTATATTTAATCTTATTTATGAATGGAACTTTGTCTGTGTGTGTGAGTGTGTCTGTGTGTGTGTATGTCCGTTACTTATAGAATCCGAAACGGCTGAACCTATTTTCTGGAAAATTTACAAAGTTGTACTATATGCGTCTGCGAATGTTCTTAGCTAGGTTTTGTGTCAAGGTACCCCCGATAAATATCGAAAATCGAAAAAATCGAGTTATAGAAAGAGGGGTCCGATTTTAATGAAATTTGATACACTCATAGACAAAGACATAAGAAAGGATATTCAGACGTTTCAAGGTTGAAGTTCTTATAATAGTGCAGAAAATCGATAATATATATATATAAACATCAAGATGTTTGTGTGTTTGTCTGTTTATCTGCCTGTATGTCTGTATTTTTCAGCCCTTTTATTTTAGTGTTTGCTTCGGGTTTTGGCTCTAAGTAGGTATAATTGTAGTACTTAGTCTCAACCATGATACCATTTACTCAGAGGACTTATTTAGCCTTCAAAATTCAGGTTACGACGAAAAAAACTTATTTGATATCGGTACCAGGAAATCAAAATTAGACTTACAATCATCCATTTTTCTTTCGGTTTACGGTTTCACTTTCACTTGAAACAACTATTGCTTTTTAGTCTTGCGTGCCAACGTCCAAAGAGTCTGAACTCCAGGACTATGGATTTGTTTCAAAGCTTTCATTACGCCCGAGCAACGCCGGACTATACTGCTAGTACTGTTTAAATACACAGAGGCATATTTTGTTTTTTAATTGTGTTTGCCTAACACAAGGCACAAGGTTACTTTAGGTAGTTTACTGAACGGTATAAGTGAAGAGCGCAGTATATGCGGATATGTTTGAAAGAAAACCTTGTAGAGGTTAAAACCGCAGTGGTCGAGAAAGTTTCTGTAAATACTGTTCTCCAAAGCAAATTTTCTTGGGAAAAACTCTCATAGGTGAACTTACCAATTACAAAAGAAATACTAAGCGAATGAGTGTGGTTTTCCTGATTCTACACTATGTGGTGGGTCTTAGCTGGAAGATCAATACTGCATACAAAGATATATACAATCTACAGAAATGTAGAATGTACATAGTAATCTACTGTACACGCACTCACTGGCACAGCCATACGCACACACAAACACATACACATATATATGATGTTTTCATACTTTATATATATATATGATGTTTTCATACTATATATATATATATATATATATATATATATATATATATATATATATATATATATATATACATAACTTTAATCCAAAAGAAAAAGCAGGTAGGTAAATCCCCAAAACTCGAGCCTAATTAATATTAATTATATGAACAAAGATATTTTACCGGCGGAAATCTGTCTGCTTTCTTATAAATCCCACCCCTTTAATTTTCCGTGATGAAAATCTTTTTGAACTTCCGGCGGTAAAATATCTTTGTTCATTTTGTCATTTGGCTTTTTGTAATAAAAATTTGTTAATGATACGAGGAATTTCTCGTAGAAATTTCTCGTAGACATGGCCATACTACGAATTTGAACATGGGAATATTTTTTATTTTAGAATTGGCTCTCTAATTTCGATATATTAATTGCATTGAGCTCTCCACCTTCATCATTTTTAATATTAATGTAATTAATATTAATTAGGATCGGGTTTTGGCATTTACCTACCTGCTTTCTCTTTTGGATTAAAGTTATATTGCGAAGCAGAGTCAGCTCAGTACATTCCCTTTGTTTACAGGTATTACAACTTACAACCACAATTTATAGTTCTTGTTGCGTATTTGCTCTTTAGCAGTGCCTTATTATTTTACCATGTTGCAATAAGTATGTCGTCTGGTAGTAAAGAATATATATATATATATATATATATATATATATATATATATATTCTTCAGGGTTTTTGAATTTTTTCTTTTGTTTTAATGTACAATACTCAATAGTAGGTGCATCAATATATATGTTGCCGTTATTTTAGACTGCGTATCGATATAAATATTTTCTTGTCATTTTTGACGGCAAGGGCACACCCGTATTAATATACTAGTTGTATAGCACGGCGTTACTCTGGGGTTTTTTCGGGGGATGGAGGGTTATGTTAAAATGGTAAGGTCAAATGCTTATTCATTGTGAGGATGCCTTGACGCGTAAGTTAAAACAATGCGAAATAACTATTGTTTTTTTTTTTTTTTTTCGTATTTGTAAACCGAGATTCATGCTTTGTCAATTTTCCAAATAAACCGGAATTATGTATCTACAATTGGAAGTACGAGAGCCTGTAATGTGATGCGATTACGTTGTGACGTAAAAGAATGGGATGCATTGTCTCCGGAACGTCGGAGGGGTTAGCATTTTG